>JAQGBD010000951.1:0-20983 GCA_034698165.1 Punctoribates punctum | reverse complement strand
CCATTACGTAATCGTAGTTTTTTTTTTCATTTAATACCACTCTATAGGCAAACACTAGAATCGGATGAAATGCCATTTGTGGCCAATTATAATCTGGCAAATTATTTGTCTCCACTGGAGGGTAAAATTTTCAAATGATAGGGCGCTAAAGAGGTTCGATTGGAACCGATCGGAGGCTCCCAATTGACAAATAGATAATAATCTGTAATAACTATCTGGTTTCGATTCTGTTGTCATAGGCTCTCCTCCTCTGCGAGTGTGGCTCTGTTTGCGCTCCGGCCGAGCGAAGGCCCAGTTTTGACGTTGTCTTGTCTGTTGTGCTCACACATCAAACTGTGTAATGTGTGTCCTCTCTATGCCATAGTTATCTCGATTTGATAGTTAGCATAACTCACAGTCACATCAATCATATATTGTTGGAAAGCGTGTGACACAACTCCCCTCCCAATTGGAGCCGAGCGCTACCGTTGCTATACATGTGGCTAAAAAAACTTTTTACTTGGATATCAAACATTGTTATACTTTTTTTTAACAATATTTCCTCAGATGATGAATGAGTTTTAACAATATATGGCAGACCATACGATGCCAGTGCTGTGCCTCTTGTCGTTGACTAATCAGTATTCATAAAAATAGTAAAACCGAATGAATGGCCACACCTTTAAATCAGTTACATTCACGTAATGCTGACTTTTGCGTACTTTTACTCTCAATATATGACTTGAAATCACTGGAAAAACAGTTCTAATAATCCATTGAATAACTTATACTTTTCTATGTCTATTGAATTCGTTTGAAATAATATTTTGATTTTATTATTCATTTGATTTCCTGTTGAAAATCAAATTACGTTTTCGTTTATTTACAGAAAAAACGACATCTCTTTTCCGATGCCATGACATTGAAATTCAATTAATTTTAAATAAATTTTTCACTAAAACAATAAAATATTACTCTTGGCTATTGATATAAACGGCTTAATTTTTGTCATACATTAACAACGACTGCCCGGAGCTGTTTAGACAGCGCCCAAACCTCTTCGGCCAATATTTATTCTACTATTCAGAGGTCTATAAGAATAAAGTGTTTTCCAATACGAGTAAAGAATAGAGAAATTATTCATTGAGTGTATGCCTAGTGTTGGACATAAAGACTGAGAATTTTGAGTTCAGGTTCTGTTCCGATGCCTAATGTGTTGTGTTTTGTGTGAAAATAGACGAATGTTTTGACTTTTGGCGGAGAGAGTGAGTGGAGTGAGTGTTGAACTAAATGCAGAATATCGTGATATCTCTAATTTCAATGATAGTTCTCATTGCCATTAAATGATAGGTCTCTCAACTCTTATGGTATTATTATTTGAATGATACCCATATTAGAGGCCGGCCTACAATCATGCAAACAAATGAAGAGTTCGGACCTAATAGTCAATTGTTATTATTAAAGGGAGGAATGAGTATAATATGTCTCGACTTTGATCTGATGCACGCTTTCCTTAAGACAAACCGAAGGCTCAAAATTATATATTTTATATATGAAAATAATCGCATTTATTATATAATAAAAACCTCTTTTGATAATCATATGATTCGAGGCACAGAATCTATCAAATGATTGCAACGAGTTGTCAGAGAATAGTCTTTAATAGAATTAAACTTAAAAGCTATCAAATTATTGGACAATTGTTGTAGAGTTGGGTCAACAGTCGCCTGAGTGCGCAAACCTGACTGTGCTATCAATTAGATGATCATTAATAACATTGACATTTTTGGGGCTAATTTTCTCCAATAGTTTGCCTCAAAGCCAATGAGGCTTTAATTTTTGTGTTGGTTCTCGCGTTTGTTCCGCTGTTCCCTCTGTTCCTCGACTCAGGGCTCTTATCGATATGTGTTTAGGCCTTGTTTTGCCAAAATTACTGCAATTTTCTTCTTATGTTTAAGGGCTTGGCTTTTGGTAAAACACAAACGCATTGCCGAATATATACCTTATTATTAAAATATTGTGAAAAACAAAAAACTAATTCATATTATTATTGTTGTAGTTTTGGGTCTCATATCAGCTTTTATTCCCCGATTCAGAAAAATCGTTTTATTACTCCAGTGTTAGTTCTGTCCTGTGTTTAACTTATTATCTCAATTTGTAACAGAGAAAAGCCTTGTTATCATTAGCCGAGACTATTGTCATAATTTTTCATAGTTAGCGATACTAACAGTTATTCTCTATTTGTTTTGAGTCACAAGAATTCAACGATTCTTTAATAATCGATACTCTTTCATGTATTACTCGCGGAATAAGATTTTTATATTAAATTATACCAAGAATAGTGATGAGAGAGAGAGAGAGAGAGAGAGAGAGAGAGAGAGAGAGAGAGAGAGAGAATAAAGGGTCGCATATATTATATATTGTGTACACAGAATACAAACTCTTGTATAGAGTATAAAATTTATTCAATGAATGCCGTCTCTCCTCTCTTCTCCCTCTCCCTATGGCTGTGCAATAGGAGGAAAAATTTATATTCAGTTCTGAAAAGATTGTAAATGAAGGATAGGATGTTGTGTTGGTTGGAAGGCATGGCTTTTATATTGTGTCACTCATTGCAATGCATCGCCAAATGGTTTGTCTACTGCTTTAATTCGCGATCGCAGTTAACAAGCATTGGGTAAGTAGTCAGCAGTCGACCCGCTTTTCCAATGATGATCCATATTAACGCGATAATTATCCCGGCGCTGGCAATAGAGTACCGCAATTGCAATGCAGATGAAGAGCTACTTTCCATATAATTACTAAAACTGAATTACAAGAAACAGAGCTGTGCTTTCACTTCGCTATAAGGCTTGCAGTCGTCCGCCAACGCTCGACACGACCACCACTTCTTTGACTAAACAACTGTTCCTCAAATTCTGTGTTTTTCTTCTTCTCAACTTATGACAATTGTCGCCATTGGAGAACAGCGTCTGAATTAACTCTGTGCTGAGGGATGCCTCCAGTGTCGGCCATATTGTCTAATGTTATGATCAACTGTTAAACAACTCTCTCGAGTCTCTGCTCCACATCTGAACCAATAGACAACTGAAAGCCAGTTATCGCTTAATGATTGTGAGAAAAGACTTTTCTTTTATTAATATTATTTTTATCTCATTTTCATTGTAATCAAAATATTTTTCTGTGATTTTGTGAATAAAAATCTGTTTTCTTTGCGAAACATATTCTCTATAAATGTCCTGATTATTGATTCCTTCAAATCGTTGGAGACGTGAAAACAAAGTAAGACTTAATTCAAATTACTTTTAGATAATTAAGTTTTAGTCCTATTTTGCAGTAATTATCGCTTTTATTGTTTTTTTCTCTTTTTATGATTTAAATTCATTTTTATTTTTCTTTTGATTTCAAGGCTTTATTGTTATGTAAGACCGAATGGCTTTGATATGACTGTGCTTTGTGTTGTGTATGGGGTGCCGACACCTCTGGGCCTGCATTCCTTTGCTATGCAAATGCCATGCAGTCTGCGATGTATTTCTTGTCTGTCATTTCCTTTGGTCTATCCGTGAGAGCAAATACGCGATATTTAGATGAGTGGCTGACCTGTTGGATGTGCACCGACACCGTTATGACCAAATTGACGGTTTGGTCATCAGTCAGTGCGATTCATCAAAAGTGTTTGACGTTTTGGTTAAACTTCTTAGCGATAAGACTGTGATATAATTGTAGTCTAATGACAGTCTTCGACAGTGCCGTCAAATAGGCATTACCTCATTATATGGGTTCTAAACACAACTATAATCCTGTCAATTATACAACATTTCCCTTCTCAGGCCCTCCTAAAGACCCTCCTATGTACTTGTGTTGAGTATGCAATGGGCCTGTCTGTAGTGGGAGCCGGCCTTAGGGCCCGTAATGACACACAATTATCACAAAAAATTGTCTCTCATGTAATGGAAGTGCAATTTGTTCGTTCATTTGTGCATTTGTGTGCTCACAGATGAATACCAGTCCTCTCTCGCTGTAGAGTGAGTGGTAGAGCTAATGATGAGGCAGTGCTTTTCCATTAGGACACCTGCATTTCACGAGGGCATAATAATTATTGGGATTGCCATATGATAATAACGTGCCCGGAGAAGGCACTGACAATGCTCAGCATACTTTGCATATTTCTCTGACCCACCCTTTAGACGATTGCAAAAAATATTGTGTAAAAGACCTAATCGTTAGCAATCGTATCGTCTAATTCACTAACAAATGATTTCTATCTAAACCTCTCTCTGTTTTGCCAGTGTTTGGCCAAACCATTTGCTAACAGAGCTCTCATTTGGCTCAGACTCACAAAAATTAAGTTTAACTCTAAAATGCCTTTCAATTCACTCATCTCTCAAATTATATATCCCTTTAATAGTGAGAGTGCTTTAAAATAATCGTTTCGTTTAATATGATTTGAAAACTGAGAATCCATTCCTGAAATTAAGTGGCCCTCAGTTCTGAGCTTTTGTTTTAAATATTCATTTTTCTCTCTCCAGGTTTTGCCACAAAATATTTGATTCCTCACTATTTTTGAGATAAAATTTATAAAAAACGGTTCGATCAAAGAGTCTCTAAAAAGAGATATTTCGCCTGAATTTTCAAATAGCTGTGCACTCAGTCTCTCCTTTTGTTCATAGTTAAAGTTTGCACTCAAATGGCAATAATTGGCATAAATAGGGGGTTTGCAGGCGTTATAATACCATTTGATTGGTGTGTAATTTTGAATTTCTTCGCAGCTGTAGTGTAGCCGAAGATGAAAAAAATGGATTTTCTCATTGCATTCGTTCACTTAACTAAATCTGCTCCGAGTTCTTCATGTTGTTCATGTTCTCACTCAACTCTCACGCCATTCACAGCTCGGTCCTCACAGTTGCCAGTCTATCGCTCCGGTTATTATCTGCTCTTATCTTGATTTCGAAGCGCATCCACACAAACGCCAAATAAATTATAATCCAAACACTTCTGTAGTGTAGACTCCAAATGAAAAGCTGTTATGATATGTGAGTTAAATATAGTTTTGATTTCTGAGACAAAAGTCTTGTATCTCTCTGTTTGTATTGGGTATGAAATGCACGCACCGACTAATTTCTCAAATACATGATCCCATTCACCGGTCAGGCAGTAAACACTCTGACACTTAAAAACTGCTTATTTTCCAGTTGTCTATTGTTTAGGTCCGCCATTCATGTAGTGATAAATCGATTGCCGGTTGGGCTCCAACTCTGGGCATCGCATCCGCAACACTCGCTCTCCAAGTGTTTAAATGATAGCATAGTTTTAATAAAATGTTTCCACCGATGAAATCATTGTAAACCATGTTATAGATAAGCAATTAAATTGGTCTAAAGCCAACGTATCGGTCCGTTTATTCAAACCCAAGAATTATGGCTTTCCTCTCCCGATTCTGTTCGCTGCGAAGCATCAAACGTGAGGCACGAATCTGTCACTCAAATGATAGGCCACTCATATATGCAATACATGTGTAGCAGACATACATCACAACTGTTTGGATTGATTTTTCAATTTTTGGAAATTTTCAACTCCCAAGAGTCAAAATATATCATTAGTCGTGAAATGGAAAACAGAGAAAATATTTATAAACAATGTTTTTTCCGTTCATTTTGTCGCTCATCTAAAATATGAGTGCATTTCTATGTATTATAATTTTGATTAGCATTTTAGCCATAATTTGCATAATTCTCAGCACTGTTTCAAAAGAAGAAATTGTTTTGCATTTAAAACTCTTAACTGACAGGAAATGTCTAAAACATTGATCGCATCCGAATGTTTGACTTAACTCTAATTGTTAGCTACAAATCGAAAGCAGACTATTATTGTCTTCTGAAAAAAGAGGATCAGTTGCTTACTCTGGTGCTCCCTGTGCTCATATCAGAGGCCTGTCATGTGCTCCGGGCGCTGACCAACACTAGTTTATCTGTGATGTCGGAGTCATATAAAAATATATTTTATTGCTTTTGAACTCTATTTAGGTTTTGAAATGAGTGAAATCCGACAAAAAAATAGTCGGAAATAAGAGAAACAAATTTCGAGGCATAAAAAGCGGGTATTATTTTTATGTGAGACTAGAAAAAGTACCTTTCTCATTATTTATGGACTCCATTAATTGCCACCAATAAAAGAGACGTTTTATTACTCTTTCTATTATATAATTTTCAACTATTCATACAATTAATGCAAATATTTCTATGGATTTACTGCTTTCTAATACATATCGCAAATAATAGCCATTAGTTTTAATATTCAGTTATATTAAAAGACATTTTATTTGGCCATTGATTTGAATATTAGTTTTTTCGCCTAATTTTAGCAAAATTTATGAGTTTTTGAATTAATTTGTGATTAAAAGTCCTTTTTTCTGACGTCAAATCTGATGTGAATTTTCTGCGACTTTTTTTCTATTCCTGGAAACTAAAAATTTTCACTGAATTTCATGAGTATTTTCACCGCGCAATGAGAATTTAGTCCTGGCTTTGAATAAATTTCAAATTATATGAGTTTTCTTAATATAATTTTTAATAAAATTATAATTAATTCAGTATTTCTTTTCGTTGAATAAATTTGAGCGAAATTATGGAAAATATGGATATCTTTTGCGATTAGAGTTTTCTCTTCAAAGAAACTCTTAATAAAAATATTTATTTTTGATTTGTCAACAAATTTTCACATTTGACTCGAACATAATTTTTCAATTTAGCCAAACAGATAACAACCAATGCTTTTATTGATTGTGTGTGTAATCAGAATGACATTAAGTGACAGCAAATATCCCAGAAAAACAAAAAACGAGTATATATATCCTTGGTTATCTCATTGTCCATTAAATATTAAATTTCAGGAGACTCGTGACTGAACACCGCTCGGGTGGGATAGGGATAGTGATAGGGGAGAGTGCAGTATATTAGATATACGGCCGGAGAAGAGAAGAAAAAAGTAATAATAATTTATATTTGAATTTATTAAAGCCTTTAAAGTTTAGACGAAGTTATCTGAGGAGAGAATTAATACTACGTTTAGTGAATTATTAATTAAATTTCATTTTCAAAACTCTTGATTTCCTTCCGATAAGACCTCTGATGGTCTGTTCCATAGCTCAGCCATAACAGTGAGCGTCCAAATAGACTACTAATGAAATGTAAACGAAATTAATTTATTATTACTATATTACTATACATTACTATATATTACTATAACTAATATAATTAAGCGATGAGTAAATATTTATTTATATTTAGTCTCCTGATTAAGTCGAGTGTCTTATTCTGTGTCTCTTAACAGTTATGGCATCAAATTGTATATTAAATTATTATGATTTCAGTGTTCAGTTAAAATATGATTGAGTTATACATCTATTAAAATATTTATTTCTATCGATATCTGACGTGTTATGCCTTCATTTAAGAGCAACTGATTTATTACTGAATTAATTTGCGCTAAATTTCTTCAAAATGAATACATATTAATGTATATTAGTTTAAGAAATTATATCAATGCATGCGATGTATATATGATTGCGATTATTACGGCTGTAATTTACTGGAATATATTTCATTGATTTCTGTGGTCGCGAATAATAATCGAGGAAAATATGTTTATGTTTTTCAAATTAGATGTTCTGTTGAAAGGCTTTGAATCTCTTTTTGAATAATTAATTGCATTTCATTGGGTCTTAGCTCTGGTTTTTCGGGGAACTCATGTCTTGCAATTGTTGGCTAACAAATGGGTGCCAAAAGTGGACAGACTTTTCTTAGACAGAGACAATTGAATACTTCCCTTTCACTCTGTCACCTAATGGCCTGACATTAAGGGGAGGCCTAACCCTCAGTGAAAGTGTGTCCCAGAAGTGAATTTTAGATAAATTTAGGTATTAGTTATTCTGAGCCAATATCGCGGAAAGAGAACACATGTCATACGATTTGGTGACAAATGCAAAGCCGTATCGACGGTATTGTTGTTGATTCTGAGCCCATACACCAAACCTTATATTCTGTGCTCTGGCTGTGGAACAGTTGCTGTGAGTTTGTGAGCCGACATTCTTTGCTAACCGGCACTGACTGAACACTGACTGACATACAACACATTCGGAGTCAGATTCTCCTCAACAGTTCGGTGCTAACAGTTGGCCCCCTACGGCTCCTTTTGTCCGTCTTGTATGCACTGTTCCACTATGGCGTTAAATTTGATAATGCAATAGCACAGGGGCTACATGTGTGTCATTTGTGTCGGTCCACACTTTTTGTGAACTTCCAATATATATATTGACAACAAATCCCCACAATTGGGTTGATTGCGATGACTGCCATCGAATCGTCACCACTATGGCCATCAAATCTCTCTCTCTCTCTCTCTCTCTCTCTCTCTCTCTCTCTCTCTCTCTCTCTCTCTCTCTCTCTCTCTTCTCACCATTTGAGTCGAGTTCTATTAACAGTTATTTTGAGTAAATTCGTTCGACAGTACTGTCAGACCAGCCATCAAATGACAGGACCTCACAGTTTGTGTTATATTCAAAGACTGTCTATAATATTGTATTTGAGTTTCGAAATAAACTCGACTCAAATTTGATGCCAATCGAGGTTTAAATGTTATTTTTGGCGAACAATGGAGTCATAGGATTACTCACATCACAGTCATTGCCCGAAATTAGTTTGGGTCGCGAATAGTCTCCTATTTATGATATATTCTTTCATATTATTAGCGACACTCATATATCGCTCTAATATTCTTGAATTACACATTTGTCTTAATATTTTCTGTCAAATGTGTTCACTCATAATAACCACAAACTATTTGATACTCAAAAACGAGAGAAAAAATTCTTATTCAACGCAAATCATATATTTTTTTATCTCTTTTCCATTACCAGCGCCTGAGTTGAGTCCGAATAGTAACTCATTTAGTGTTTTGTTTGGAAATGTATTGTAATTGAGTTGAATTGAAATAGTTATCCAGTTATTCCATAGAATGACTTTTTTGGCAATACTTTTCTTGTGGTGATAGTCATCGATGGTTTGCCAATAATACTAATGCATTCATACAATAGACGAGTAGTCAGTAGTGAAAAGCGGGTGAATATATGCCGGAGTTATAGTCAATCAGTGCTATAATTTCATAGAGACATAGATTTCTATTAGATTAGTGGCTGCAGTCCTCTCTGGGCTAACACTGGGCACAAAAAACGGCTACAAATTTTGTTTCTACTCTTTTATGGATGCACTTCATGTATACATCATGTTTTGCTCCATGTATTCCTTCTTTTGCATGTGTGCCCAGTGCTGGCCATACAGTTGTGATGATTGTGTGCATCAGTTGATTCCCTGACTGTATATAACTGTCTATAAGCCGGTGCTGTAATACCGTAATAGGCATTTATGTCTAGCAAACTGACCACAGTCTAAATTGATGATCATTGTTGGCAGGGGTGATGACCTCAAATCGTTTTTTGCCCGCTCTTTGATGCACTGGCCATCATTTGCCAGCACTGGTCTAAGCAGTGATTCTCTTAGCCTAATGTCTGGTGCAGTCTATATGTGTAGAACTTTTTTATTCTGAGCGCATTTTTATTCGTATTCTGTTTGGGTCTATATCTGCTCCTAATATAACTAAGCGAACCATTTGGCTATGCGTGAGGATAGTTGTCATTAATATTGGCACAACACCACTGGACTGAGCACTGGTACGTGTTCTCACCAGAAATGATTATTACTGATTTTTGGGCTCCATTTTCAGCGTCCAAAATGATAATTGCCCTTGCCAAAGCCATTGCCAGAGCTCTCGCCAAAGCTTCTTCGGAAGCGCCCCTTAATATGCATTTATGCAAAATCGACAATAAGTGCTCATAAAGTGAATTGGTTTCCATCGCTATAACCAATAATTATGATTATTTTGAGCACAACTCTAATTGTCTTCAGTTGACTACTAAACACATTAGACATTAGACATGAACACAACACTCAATGGAGAGTGTGTTTGAGATATCATTTCTTATGGTTGGCCACTACTCTTCACATGCATATCAAACTCAATTTGTTTTGATTCACTTTCGAGGAGTCACTGCTTTTTAGATGATTTTTCTCGTTCTTCATTCAGAGCACTGGCACTCAATTACCTAATTGTTGATCAAATCCATCTCCATTTGAATGGCCTTCCGATGTATTTAAATGCTGAGAGACATCAACTAATTCATGATTATATGACTCTTTGCATAAATGATAATTAAGGGATTTTCTCTGTCTTTTATTTTTGATTTTTAAATATTCTTGGCTGCTATAGCTCAGGGCAATTAATGTTAATCAGTTGCCAACTGCCAGGTCTCTCAGAGTGTGTGCCTTTCACTGGTTATATGTCTATATCTTCGCCACAATCTCTATATAAGAGTGTCTGACATTAGATAACATATAATCCGAGACAAGAGTTGTTTTAAAACTAAAAACTATTCTCCGATTCCTTGGCTTCCAATTCAATGAGTAATTTGCGTAAAAATAATTGTTTTCTTCAAACAGATCTGTAATTTATGTCTGAATTTTGCGGCCAATTAATCAATAAAAGCAATTCATTAAACCAATCGATCATATTTTGGTTTCGCCATTCACTCAGTCAATAGTATTGGGTTTACTTTACATTACTCTTTGGTTTTCGCATTCATTTATTTATTCATTTATTCAAATTGTTTTCTCCATATATTATGTATTTGCAGACAAACATATAGACAGAGACAGACATAACACAGATTTTTCTACACCAAAACCCAAATTAAATCATTGAATTATAGCGAAATTTTTTATTCATTTCACTCTAGGCTTTGGTTTGAAAAATATTTTAATCTATTTAACACCTAAAGGAAGGCCTCTTTTAAGCTCTAATATAAATATCAATTTGTGTTTGAATTATAATAAGACATCCATTGAGTGTATGTCACGGAAAGTGAAACACTTTTTCTCTATTTATTCAAATCAATATTGAAATAAATTAGAATAAGAATCAGTTGAAAGGACCAAATTTGAATTTCAAAGCATTTTTAATCGCTTTTTGAAAGCATCCCTGTTTTCAGTGGTACTCCAATCGTCTATTATTTCGTCTTTCATTAGGTTAATAAAGAAATGAAAGCATCAAATATATCAATCATAACAAATATATCTGTCTTTGAGACTAATTTGAAATCTATATCTCATGTGAGATAAGTTTTTTTACGTCCATTTGATAGCAGTTTATACGAAATTATTGATTATTTCGCTATTACTCGGCTTTTATGGCATTCCTTCTGTTGGACGAAATTACAATATTCTTGTGACTAAACGAAAAGTGAAACACATTTGGATTTTGAAAAACATTTTCATTTGATATACATTTCAGTATAATTTTTGTCTTTCAATATATTTGTTGCATGTCTTGTGTGGTGTGCCGTCAGATGAGAAAAGGCTCACAAACTTTTGCTTTCACACAAAAAATTGGTTTACCATTTGTTAGGTATGAGCTGTTGTTGTATAATATGTTTTGCTTATGTCAAACGAAATTATGATAAATGATATTTTGATGAAATACATATTAGAAGCCTAAGTATGGCAGAGGAACAGGGCTTACATAACGCTATCGTTTGCTTTAAATGGTCATTCAAGTTGTTCTTGGTTAAAAATCCGAATCCATTTTTCGATTTACCATTTTTTGTCTTTTTTCTCGTCTCTTATAAATGGCTTTTAAATGGTATTTCCTCTCAAAGCCTAATCTATTTTCTATGGGAAGAGTTCACTGTTTTCACTGAAATGAAGAACTTTTTCTCTCATTTGTTGACTGTATTTATCATTTAATTAGCGGACTGTGAAAAATGTAATTTATATTAGAATAATGACGAATAAAATCCCAGAAAAAATATTTGGAATTTTCACAAATCTTACCAAAAGTTAAGAGAAAATTAAAGATAAAAAGTTTGGAAAATTGTTTGAATAAATTAGAGTCAAATATAATTTATTCATTTTTTGCATAAAAAACTGATTAAAATTGAATAACGAAAAAAGTGAAGCAATTCTTTGTCTTCAGTTTTCTTTTTGATGGTATAATTACAAGTGTTGAACGTCTCGGTCGTCCCGGTCCTGTAATTTGTCATCTATTGTATAGACAACAAAGTAAATGAGTGATTAAAATAGTATTTAATCACAATTTCTAAATACCATCTCAACTGAGTTGGCCTCTGATTTACATATGAGTTAATTGACATCATTTGAGAGAGGAATGGCTTTTGTTGTTTGCCTTTTGCACATTCATAATAAGGATTCCATATCTCTCTCAATAACCATCCCTGAGCTGTATATTAATTAATATCCAGAAGAGTTTATTATTGAATATTAATTCTGTTATTTTAACATATCTTGAATTGGATCAGAAAAAAGAGTGAAATAAATAATCAAATACTCCTTTAGTCCAGAGTTTAATCACTTCTTATTGAGATTTATACTAATTTTATGGCAAACAAAAAGTTTATTAAAAGAAATGAAACATTTTTTTCAATTTGTAATCAATTTTGAATTCATTACTTTAATCAATAATTTTTTGTTTTTATCGTCAAAAGAATAATATATATAAATAATACGAAAGGAAACTATAAATTCAATTTGTTTTTACTCAGTTTTCATTAACATATTCTTCTTAAGAGTGTTTTTGATACTTAAATTTCAATTAATTTCAATCTTATTTTTCAGCGATTTTTTTCATCTTTCAAGTGTTGATAATTTCCTCAAAACTATAGTTAAGTTTAAATTTATTGCCAATTAATTGAATATTTATTATATTCTACACAATATTTAAGTGAAAAAAACGTTTAAAATACTATTTGCTTTTCTTTTTTGGCGTTTGCATGGGGTTTCTCTCCTCTTCTGTTTTTGTCTAAGCAAGATTATTTATAATTTAAATATAAATCTAATGAATATTTAGTAAAAACAGTGTTTTTCTTTGCGCCAGACTTTCGTCATACGAGTCAATAGTTGGCAATCCTTTAGTCCTAATGAAGTCATTAAATATTAATTTTTTTGTATATCAAATATAAAATGAATTCAATTATAATAAATATGAATATTTTCGCATTCATTTAGTGTTAGTTTTTTATTCTTGGATAAGCGATAAACACATTTCCAAACGTATTCAAAGCATTTCATGGCTATAGTGTTATTAATTTAAATTTTTAATGCATGAGTTAAATAAATTAGAATATTTTTAAGCTTGCTAAGTAGCTATTTATTTAAAATAATTCACCTTAATTTGCATGTTGACAATCAAATCGAATTAGCAATTATTTTGTTGATTGAAATCTGTTTTCACAAAATTAATCATTTGTTTGATTAGAAACAATTAATAAGGAATATGTTGTCATTTAGTTCTTTGTCGGCACCCTTTCCCTCTATTCCCTCCCACTCGACCTCTAATTGTGTTGTCGTCTAAGAATCAAATGATTCAATCGATTAAAACGTTATTAGACTAAGAGTTATGTGAACTCTGAGAAAATGATAATTTCTTTTCGTTTGCTTTCATTGCGTAAGAGATTGAAAGCTAAGTATTGAATGTTTTTTTGCTTTCAATCCATTCGTTCACTTTCTTAGTGGAGTCTTAATGTGTTTCCAAATCTAGACTGACCTGAGATTCCTCTCCAGAAGAGATCTCTTCTGAAGACATGAATTATTTCAAACGCGTCTCAAAAGACCAGAAAAGTTCTCTTTTCAACAAAATATTTGTTTCCCGAAAATCTTGTAATCGATTTATATATAAATTTTCTTCTCTTTCACTTCACATAATTCTCTTCTAATATACGAGAACAACATTAAACTCAACTTGGAATTACTTAATGCCAGCCACTTCTTCTGAGATTCACTACATGTATGCCGTGCTCTGTTGCAAAAGTGCTGTCCCTTCGCTTTTGCAAAGTTAAGGCCCTCTGTATTGCCGACGACTTTAATTTTCTCAATTCGTTGGAAAGGTTTTTAAAAATGTGAGTCCATTTCGGAAGACGAAGTGCTCAAAATCAAATCCATTTCAGGGTATTCCACAGCTATGGCTGTACTATCGGCTGCTATCTATGCTGGTTATGATGGATGTGGGAGTTTGGGACTTGAAATTGCAGCCAAACTTTTAGAACAAACATTTTCATCCAATCCATTCACTTGTGGTTTAGGAGAGAAGAAAAAACTTTTTTAAGCACTCACTCCACACATCTCTCTATCGCTCAGCTATTCTCTCAATTTTGATATCATTGAAGTCGATGGCAGTGCAGAAATCAGTGCAATAGTTTGCGGCCATCACTTCAAAGGCAATGTGTCGGAGCTGTTCGGTGTCTCTGATTGTATGCAGTGTCTGATCTGTCTCTCTATTGTAGTACCAATTTTACGGACTGCCAGTGAAGGTGCTCTAAGTCTGATGGATGAGGCTTTATATCGATAGCAAAGCGACATTTTAGATGAGACATCCATTCAGACTGAAGCCAATGTTAGGCGTCGTGTCATATACTATACATCAGTCGCCGCACTCGTCGTTATCTGGTTTATCATAACCCGAGTTGGAAGCGATGCACTCAAAAAAGCCGATATCGCGCCCAATATATGACATAAACAGACAATATATTTGACTCCACTCTCCTGTATATCTGAGCCTCAAATAGACAGAAATTGTGTTACTTATATCTAATATACAGAGTATATATGGCCTGTGCTCAGCTCAGCCACAACTGCCATTCCAATTGCATTTTATATAATGTCTGCCGAATCCGAGATATTTCTCACATATTATATTCGGCCGACTATTTATTTATAGATAGTTTCATATTTGAACAAACTTTTAATAATATTCCTCAGTTTTGCTAGTTATTCATCTCACGTATTCAAACATGCAATGGCCTCTCTCTCTCTCTCTCTCTCTCTCTCTCTCTCTCTCTCTCTCTCTCCCCTTCTCTCTCTGATCATCATTGGAATAATAGACATAATATTTGGCACAACACATGACTTATAAAATACCGAATTATACCTATAGTTGAAATGTTTTTTGTCGACAATATGTATTGTAATGTGAAAAGTGTGGATATCAACGACCGATGGCTTGGACTCGACGTTAGCGTTGAGTCCATAATTCTGATCCACATTTAACTGTTGGCCATAAAACTGAAACTCAGAGTAATAGTCGAGTAATATATTAAAGACAATAAGTTTTTGGGGAACGCATTGAAAAATTGGTGCATTACGTGCGTCCCTTCAACCGCACATCCATTTCTTCAGCCGTTCCTCTTGTGCTGACTGTACGTGACTTTTACTTAGGTTTTGTGCCACAAATATTAGGCCAACACATAGCCATAGCTCTGAGAGCTGAGCCCAAAGTGTATTCTCTCCTATTTTCGGTTTAATAGCCGTTAGAGTTAATAATATTTTTGGGTAAAAATTCTCAAATTTTTTAATTTTAATTGCATTTAATCGCAGTTTTCCTAAGCGTTAGAGTAATTTAATTTCCAAAGAATAATAAATAATTTTTGTGTATATTTTGCTCTCAGTCTTCACATCCATTCGTGAAGTTTTGCACTAAAATTAATAATTTATTTCTCTCAGCATTTGTTATGACATTAATCAGAAATTTTGAAGGAATTATAAATTTGAAAATTGTTTTACTTCGTAAGCCCTGTGCAGCACAGACTGTGTGCTCTTCTGTTGAATATTTTACACTCGACCTGAAAATATTCACTAAAACACATATATATTTATTCGTATAATTAAACTGATATCTATTAGAATCAAAAGCAACTATGTGAAATTATTAAACCATTTAATATCCGAACCCAACACTAATTCCTGGCCTTTGAGACAATATTTCGAAAAATTAAAATTTCGTTTATTTATGGCTCAAATTGATGTCATATTTATGAGTCAGACGTATCTCATCCTCATCTCAAAGCTCACGATTATTATACGAAAAAACGTCTTTAGCAGAGAGTGTTTTGTCCTCTGTTTATGTGTCGACTCTTTTTGCCAGTGTTTTCGTCCTCTGATTTATGAGACACAAAGACTACCATTTCTATAGCAACTCAACTAAAAAGAAGAGTTTATAGATATGCAAAATAGTTGTGCTCTTCGATCAAAACACTGGCAATTCTGTCGGGGAGTCTATTTCACAATGTTTTCAAAGCCATTCTGTTCAAGAGCTTAGTTATACAATCGTCGGAATAGAGCGCCCGCACAAAATGGCATTACATTAGGAGCTCCTTCACTGTCTATAGCCCAACGACTGTGTCATTAACCGATTCAGTCCTGTCTCTAAACAAGTGATATTCATATTCTCTATCGTCTGTCTCTGTCCTCGAGTTTATGGTTTACTAAAGAACTGTCACTTTATATCTGAAATTCATTTAATATATTCCAAACATTCCCTAAAAATCATTAATATTTCACTCTTTTCGTGAACTTTATTATCGTTTTCTTCTCTCGTTTTATATTAATTTTTACGTTAAAAACCATTTTAATTATATTTTAACCTCAATATTAAATATGTTTAGCCCTGAGATGTATCTCTCGATTTCAGTTACTCCCACACACAGAATAAATAACTTTTGTTTTGCTCCTTGATAGTTTTTCTTTCTTATTAACTGTTTGTGTGTCCATACAATTGCTGTGAACCTTATTTTCATTGTATTCAAAAGAAAAGACAAAAGGGTTTCCATTGAATTGGATCTTAGATATTGTGTTTATTTTCTTCCAGCAAATAATTGACTCCAATAACGCAAAAACAAGGAAAACATTTTTAGGGATTGGGTTTAATTGATATGCTTTGCCCACAAAATAACAAATTTAATTGAAATTTATTTCTTATATAAAAAACGTAATAATAATAATCCTGATATTGCTCTACGAGTGTGGAGTATAGGGTCTGTCTCTGTCTCGTAGGCGGAGGTCTAATACTTAATTGTTAACTAATTTCAGATTAACTCTGGATTTAAGTGTATTTCTCTCTAATGTTGTTTTGGTTTTTTAATTATTAATGCTTTGCAGCGAAGATTAGATGAGTTGAATGGCTTGTGGTTTACGTCAGCATTACTTCAGCTAATATTTAGGATAATATTCTGTTCTTTAATGAAATATCTAATAAAATACCAGTTTTTTTGTTTTGGCGAAACACAGAAATCATGTTCGCCTATGTGTGTGGTTATCCCTATCCCTCGTCTCTCAAGAAAAACTCTTATTCTCATATATTTTACTTATTTTTGTATACATTTAATAAACAATGCAATCATTTTTCAATTTAATTAAGCGAATAGTATTTAAGAGTCGAACCAATGTTTCTCTTCAATAGGTTTTGCTTTTGCACAGCCTTTCAGTAGATTTTTAAGGATCGGCCGAATCGGTACACAATTAATGCCAGAATTTTTTTTTTCTTCCCTCTCTTTTCTTCAGTTAAATAATAGCGTCGACTCACGAAAATACAGGAAATACTATTAGCGATGCCATGAAAAAGGAGACCATCTTTCAAGTGGGTGTCATGTCATGCACTCCACAGCGGATGAAACCGAAACCTGTGAACAACTGCGGAGGTGAGTGCCGCTCAAGAACTGCTGCCAATAGACTGCTATTTGGGTTAATCCGATGCTCGACATTACACACAAAAACTTAGTCGACAAACGATATTATGTTACAAACGTCTTGAGCCGTGTTTTAGGTATTTGACACGTATTTAGTGCCCAAACATTAAATATTCATCGAATTTCTATTAAGATATTTCATTCTCAGTCAAAAATATGGGCGGAATATATGTCGACTCTCTATAAGAGTACATATTTTTTTTGTTACTGAACTTAGATATGAGTTCTTAAACATATAAAGTCTACACAAATCCGCTCATAGTATGCATAATAATAATAATAATACTTTCCTTCTTCGGCACAGAATGTGTCAGTTCTTCTTAAAACTCAAGTATATGTTTAGTATAACAAAGTTTTTCTTGTGTTCTCTGTTTCGACTCTATTACCCCTTGGAGAAGGAAAGGTCGGCCTCACTCTCTCTGATCATAAGATGGATACTGTGGACAGACAGGTGCGGACACGATTCGCACCACAGCTTAACCTTTCAGTCCATTGAGTTGAGTCTCACCGGAGAAGTCTCTTCCCGGGAACCAAAAGAAGTTATTCACTAAATATAGCCAAAAAAGATTTCACTTTTTTTACTGCCAGAGCTTAGGTGTGTGTCCGCTGTGTTGTTAGCTAAGTAACGGCTAATATAAGTTTTAAAAAGTATTATATTTTATAGTGTGTGACACATAAAAGGAATGGCTTTTATTCCTACACAACAGGCGGTCGACTTTGAGTTCACTCATATCAACAATATGTCAATTCCATGGCTGAAATTTCTTTTTTTAATCTCGATCTCAGATTTACTGCATTTCTAATGCATTTTTCATATGAGTATTGTTACCAAAATATATTAAACTGATATCAAATATGAATTCCTTTTGAATGGTATGGAAATCAAAAGAGTCGACTCCTTTTGTATTTAGTATTTATCTCTATTGCAGACAATGGCAGTGCCACTGTCTGTCGGAGTTTTGTTGTCTTGGCATCGCTTCCTCAGTATTCATGGCACAGATTTTTCAAATAACAGAATAATGTAAGAGTTGGCTACAGAAAAGGAGGACAGCCATAGCACAGGCAGAGCACAGGCAGATACACACAAAACGTCAGACCACTTCTACTCAGCTATTCCGGTATTGTTTATGTTAGGACATTGTCAAAACAGAGCCAAATCATGAATGCGAATTAGCTAGATAAACGCCTGCGAGCAATAAAACAAAGGCTTAGCTCCACCGGAATCCCTCTCCTCTCCTATATTTTTGTCTAGAATTGTGTTTTACCAGAAAATTGAAATACAATTGGAGTCCTATTATGTAAGTCAAGCGCAGAGTATTCGCACCGATTATTTGCCGTCGTTTTAGACCTGAGTTGAGATTAAATCTGCTTAAAAACGGCGTCATTTCACTCAAAACTAAATCAATTGCTTTTATATTCAATAATAAGAGCTCTTATACTAAACCCAAGTCTCCATCTGTGAGTCGACGCCCGGCTCTCTACCCATTCTGTGCTCAATTCTGGCAAATCTCACTCTAATCGCAGGTATTCCCTCTACTTCTGGAACAAACATTACCATTGATTTTATTCAACTCTAATCTATTCCTTAAAATACACTTAAAACACATTTAATAAAAGCAAAGCATCTAATCATAGGAATGGAGTGTTTGGAGCAATAATTAAATTGATTTAAATTCGAGGCTCACGAGAAACAGCACAAAGAATAGTATACGAGGAACGGCACCACCAAAAATGTGGTGTTCCCACACAAATACATAAAAGTGTTGGATATCTCACCTGTTTGAGTCTGTTTTCGTCTTTGATTTCAATTTGTGCAATAAATTTATGCACAGAGTATGTAATGCAATGTGTAAACATGTAAAACACTAACCATTCAATTTCTATTTAACTCTGGGCACAGGCATTACTGGCACAGCCACAGCACAATAGAGCTCACTGTCTATGCATATGAGTTATGCAAAGTGAGCCGATTAAAAATTCAGTCGAGCACTTCATTTCCATAGCCATACCATATAAACATATACATAGATCTCCTGGCAGTCTATTCCCGGACTAAACCTCTCTCTACTAATCATTATATTCAAAGCTGAGCACAGAATTCATTTGTGAATATATCAGAAGAATATTTTCATACAAACTATTGTTTTTGATATACATTTATGTTTGTAATAAACTTAAAACAGAGAATAAGTCGCCAATAATTGGCATGAATTTCAATATTTTTAGAAAACTCTTTGTTTTGAAAATAGTCATTCACTCGGACCGGTATTATTCTGTGCGCTCTCAATAGGCCATACCTTTTGTGTTTATCCACTGTATTTGAAACGATTGTTTCCATACCTATAGTGATGTCAAATAATGGATATTATGTACAGAGAGTGGAAAAAGGATATTATAATTGGTTTTTGTTATTTCGATTGTTTCAGAGCTAATTATGTTTAATATTTTATGCAATTATAGTGTTTGCCAGTGTTCCGCGACTTCCCCCCAGTGTGCGCACAATTCTCATCTGATCTGGTGAATAGAGAATAGGCGACCAGGATTAAAAAACGTAATGGATAATTATTTTTTAGTCGTGCATATCGTACCGAAACGCTGATAATCTTTAACATTCAGTCGAATCGTACAAAATATTGGGTAATATTTGGTTCTCTCAGTGATATTATTGGACAGAATATTATATATTTTTTATTCGTTAGACTGTGCTCTCTCTGTGCTCTCTCTTATGAAGCACTTAAGTTTGAATAAATGAATATTTATTAGGGCTTATTGGAAGTACTCGAAAATAGTGCTAAACAAGCCATAAATGATAGGACTACTTATCTCTGAGGGGAACACTGGAAACACTTTTATATTCATAGAGTTAGACAACACTTTTTATTAGTCAAATGTAGACCAAAAACTTGATATTTTGTGTGCGAAAACACCGACACACCGGCGAAGAACAAAACAGAGCACAGAATACATAAGTTTTGTGACACCACCGCCGGTATACCACCACCACTGGGCCAACAGATTTCTATTACTTGTTTTCTGTGTTGCGCTGAATACCAGACTCCAAACTTGATATACATTGTCATACAAATTGTCTAAAATATTTGTATTTATTGTATTTATGTACTCAAAAAACTATTTCATATATTTTATTCGTTTTTCCCATTCTTTACGACATTGAAAGACTGCATAACTTAGATGTTTGAACGAATAAATTTGCCTCAAATTTATTGTATGAGCACATCATAAATCCCAATATAAGATGAATCTCTTTTGCTCTGCCGGTTCTCTCTCTCTCTCTCTCTCTCTCTCTCTCTCTCTCTCTCTCTCTCTCTCTCTCTCCTGATCCCTCCCTTCATCTCTCCATCA
>JAQGBD010000950.1:0-20992 GCA_034698165.1 Punctoribates punctum | reverse complement strand
GGACTCGAACTCACAGCTCTCGAGGCTGAAGGCGCGCACTCTATCAGCTGCGCCAGTGTCGGCCCCCTTTCCCCCTTCGCCTTATTTTTGTTGAAATAAATGTTAAAACATTTAAGTATTTAATTTGAATTGAATTTTGTTTTTATTTTTAATATTTTCATCTAGGTTGATGACCTACGATGACCTAGTATTACTGATATTGACATAAAAATATGGGTGAAAAAGTGCGGTCCCTTTAATTCGATTTTCTTAATCCATTTTCAATCATGTTTTGGAAGTATTGCGAAGACGGCTACAGAACCAGAAAAGAGAGCAGTTCTTCGGTTTAAAAATAAGAGAATGACGACCGAAGTACCACCAAATCCCATATTCCGAGCATATACTGTAGTCTAAGCGTTCGGGTGTAAGGGTCTACACAAAAGTTACATCAATTACATGAATTTGATTTATTCTGTCCGACAGGTATTCGGTGGTCAACCATATAATAGTCGAAATCGATTCTCGAAAAATATTTGATTACTCAATACATAGCATAGAGTAGTAGATAACGGGGTAAATAATATAGCATAGAGTAGTCCAACCAGATTGGAACAGACCATCAAAGCCAAAGCCAGGTCGTTTCGAATCAAAATCCAGGTCTGAAAACTAAATCAATTATTTGAAGAGAAGAAGCAAGTTAAAACAAAACATTTTATTTTAATGGAATGATTCAAATGTTGCATACATATTAAAGTTAGACCTGGATAATGTTTTAAATATATAACGCAAATATTCTTCGGATGGATTCGGCAGATAAACAGATAAACAGTTATTCTGATTACAAAAACAATTCATCTTTGAGTTAATTAGAGATAAAAAGCGAACAATTTTTATACCTTTAATAAAGAATATTATTTCAAATTTTGGGCCCAAAAATATTTAGACCGAACCCGAGCCTCACCTTTGAAATTACTGGTCGGGCAGACCCGTAAAAACAAGCCCAGCTCTTGGCCCGTTTTTCAATACACAATTTGTCCTTGCTCATTGCCATTGCAATGAGCAAAGTTGCCGATGAATGACTCAAATGCCTTCAATTAAGATGTGCATGTACTTTTATCCGGGAATTACTTTCTATATCTGCGAATTTCCATTAAATAACTTTCTAATCAAGAATTATCATCAATTAGGCATAAATCTGAATGAATTGCCTAGAACCTCTTCCAATAAATTGAGTGCTTGTTTTGAAAAAAAGAATTTTAAGGCAGAATATTCTTGATTTCTATCATATCAATGACCCTCATATTCCCCCCTCCCTGTGGTGTAATCTGGGTTCAGGAGGAACGGCATACCTCACTATAATCTATTAGTTTTGATATAATTGACAAAATTAATGGCTCTCCAAAGGAGAGGAAAGGCTTTTGAAAATGAAAATCGCGTTTTTAGAAACATTTTGATAATTAGTGTAAATTTTTTTGAAAAAATAAATAATAAAATCCTAATTAATAATTGAATTCAATTGAAATCTCTTTTAATCTGATTTAGAGATTGAATGGCACTTAATGTTAATGACTTTGAAATGCGAGCAATACCTCCAATACCTCCAAATTGAGAGCGTATTAGAATAGGATATAAAAGAGGACAGAGAGGACAGTGTCTGACAAAAGCGATATGAATACGAACTTCGAGGAAAAGGTTATACAAAATCACTAGATTTGAATGACAGGCGTTAGTGTTGGGGCCACTCATTGCCTCAAAATTTAATTAAAGAAAATACTATTCAAAAGTCAGTCTCTAATAAAACCGATATTGACTTCGATCGACTCAATCAACTGATAGGACGCGAAAAACATCATTAAAAAGTTGATTATAACATAACAGATGACTATATCTTCGGTTAAATAATTAATTATAACTTTTTATGATATAATGTAATCATTTGTTTGCATCAAAACTCTGACAAAAGACTCTTTTCATTGGATTAAATAAATAAATAAAGTGAACAAAAATACTCGAAAACTATTACACTCAAACCTCTCTATCTTCACACTGTTGGGACCGAACTTTTAGAGGGGTGAAGTTAAAGAGTGTGAAGTTGGACAATTTTTTCTAAAATTTTTTGTTGGTTTTTATAACACAAATATGACATAATTGGACCTTAGAACATTATTTAGAATCAATTGAAACATAAAATGGTGAGAATCACCCTGATTTGTCAAAAAACTATATTTTTCACATATAACCACATTCACTTCCAAAATTTTCAAGTTAACTTACACGAATTTTTCAATAATTTTACCCTTTTTTCCATTCAAAACATATTTAACAACATTTTAAGTAAATTTATTAAATTAACTTGATTTGAGAAGAGAAATAATCAATTTATTCCACATGTTTTGTTTTTGATGTGAAGTTAGAAGGTGGAAATTGGACTATGGTTTTCCAAAAATCAGTGAGAAGGTGAAAGGATAGAGGTGTGATTATAGCTCCCATTGCTTAACATAGGGTCCCATTTTTGGTCATGGGTTCAACGTGATTTTAGAAAGAGTGTGAACATACGCGGGAAGATCTTAGACAGGTTCGACTGTAAATAAGTCAAACAATGACTCATTTAATTGCAAAAAATGTCTGAAAATCAATATTTGAGAGAAAAGCCTAAAATGAGACGAACAGATGTATTGCCAAATAAGCCATAAAAACGTGAATTGAGAGAAAAAATGGCAAAAATATGAGATTTTTGTTTGACTTCAGCTAAAAATTAATATATTAATAGAAAACGAAAAACTAATTTAAATACTATTAAGATATAAAATAACGCGAAAACTGAAGACATGAGAAGAGTCTAACCAACAGTTAATCCGAACAGACTTTTGATTCAAATCTTTTTTAAGCAAAAAACTAAAATAATTATCTTTTCGAACGATTTCTTGAAAAATAATTGTTTAACAAAATTATGTCTTTCCTTCTGGCGATCGAACCATTGGTTCCATACAATTGTCTTAAACTGTTTTCAATAGTATATCACAAGTGAAGAGAATTCAGAATAAATAAGTTTTTTGTTTTGTTAGTCTAGAGAAGTGGTAGACCTGTTGTGACTGCCCGTCGAGGAGTTGTCTCTGTCTTTGGCCGACTTCTTGAATGGCGAGAATGTAGGAGTAGTCGACTGTGGCGTCGAGTCGTACTGTGCGGACAGGAGTAGCCTCTGCTTATTGAGTGGCGGCCCGATTACGCTCAACAGCACCGGTAGGAATATCAGACTATGAAGGGTTCCGAACGCAATGATTCCCAAATACATTCGGAAATAGAAGACCCGGAATATCTTGGACTTTGCGAACGCCAGGATTAAAATACCGCAATCAGTGAGTGTTATTCCGGACAGAATCTGAAACATCGAAAGGCATTGAATTGAATTCTGGGTCACAACTAAACTATGAATGTTTGAGTCAAACACTTACAGAGGTTCCCATTTTGGCCAACGATTCCTTCGCTCTCAAGACACGGGTCGGCGCCGAACAGATGGCGTAACACCGAACTAAATGCGAACAGAACTCAACGGAAATGCCGACGCCCTGAGCAAAGAATACATGCCATTAATAACAGTTTTTTAATCAATTTAAGGGATGTCCCAAAAGAGTACTCACGACAACTAAGTTGACGAGAGATATGGCATTGAGAGAGATGTCCCACCACCTCATCATTGCCATCAAATCTATTATAATCATAAGTATAGTCAGCGCCACAATCAGTGCTGAGTATATGTCGAGTCCGAGGAACAGATACGTGACGATGAAAATGGCAGAAATCGAAATACTGAGACTCTTGACTGTGTCGGACCACATTGTCAGGTACTGCTCGTAGAACACATCAGGAAAACTATAGGGCCGGACAACTGCTTTGCTATTAGTGCTGTTTTGGAGCTTTTCGGTCAGAATATCGGCGATTATTCGCGAATATCGGAGAGATTCGTAAAAGTCTTCTGACGTCTTAAGTGTTGTTCGGTATGACATCAGATAAGTAGCTGTCGTTCGGAAACCCATTAATTAAAGAGAATCCATGAAATCAATGATTGCTTACATTTAACGGTTCCGTCGTCATAGAGTCGAACTGAGTCGTCATATTGACCCAAACCTCCTTTAGGACACTTCACATCCGGTGGGTGTTGTAGGAAAAAGTTTAGATAATCAGTGAAATTGCGACCAATGGGACGGCTGTAGGAAGAAGTGTCCCAACAGCTCCTCCGGCACTTTGGATCATCTGATTTCATAAAACATTTTTGTTATTCCAATCAAATCGGTTAAAAGGGGACATACTTTTGAAGCATTGCTTGTTTTTGTCATCTTTGAAGCAACACTCAGTACTGGACAGGTATTCCAGATAACTGTCTAACCAGGGGAGGGGTTTCGTGTGAATATATGTCCTGAAAAAGTAATTAAAATTAATAACGATATCAAAGTTAGAATCAATTGCTCACAAATTGGACTTCTCTGCCATATATGCCAAGAGTGCGGGCAATGAGTCTCTGTCGCAATCGCTGAGTGAGCACATCGTGTTCTGTGAGCCTTCCTTTGAGTAGTCAATCCCTTCGGTGATCATGAAGTAGACGGGAGGGCCCACAACAAAGTATTTCTGATAGGACTCAAAGTAATTAATAAGATAAGAGTCTTCAGGCATTGTGAGCTCCTGTTCCAATCCAATGTGGATCTTATCCAAGACGGCAATGGAGGAGCAAAGCCAGGCCCCAAAGCCCAGGAGAACAAGTATTCTAATGTTATCCTTCATAAGAAACGGTGAATAAATATCTCTGAAAAATGTGTACAAAAGGCCTTCTTTGCCGATCGCCGGATGTTTTTCGGACTTCTTGGCCCGAATGCACCACAAGATGTCTAATCTATTGTCTAACTGTCTCTTTGTGTCCAAAGCGAACAAACCCAGAAAACACGTCATTTGCAGGAAAAAGTTGATAATCAGAGCCACGGCTGCATAGAGTGCGAACATCCGGACGGCCGGCATCTCTGTCAGGGTTCCGATGAAGAAACACGAAGACATCGACAGACTCGACAACATCATACTCGGGGCCACTTCGCCCACCACTCGTCCAATTTGGTCGACCAACAGTTCGTCGGATCGGCGCTCATCGCGCTGTTGAAGACATTAATTTTAAATTAAATCAATTCTTAAAAATAATGAGAAAGACATCAAAGGTTTTGATGACTCACTTGAAAAGATTGGACTAAAATGAAGATATTGTCGACACCGACCGCCAAAACCAGGAACGGTATGACTTCGACAATGATAAGTGTGGCCGGAATGTTGAAATAGAAGAAGAAGCCAAGAGATGCCAACACCGACAACAGGACAACTGAGACCCCGACGAAGCCGAGGCTGAACCGGGCGTCAGTCAAAACAGTGGAACACTTGTTGAGGTCTCCCAACGCCAACAGAATGTATATAAACATAATTAAATAACTGACCGCAACGGTCACGATATCTGATTTGCTCTGTCGGTCCAATTCGTCTTCGATGGAACGCTCGGCCTTAAAGGCGATATTCATTATATCACTCGAATGGTTGGCCACCACTTCGAGGAACTGTTTCTCCCACAGAATTGCTTTCTTATTATCCTTAGGGTTATTGAAATTCCTGACCGGAATAGTAATTATAAGTGCCGTCGCTTTCAGATACTGATCGTCTTCGAAGCCTCCGAGCGCTACCCCTGGATATACCAGAGGAATGCCGTTGGGTTTGAAACAGGAATTCTCGACAACGCTATCAGTATATGTGGGACTCCTTTATGCAAAAAATGACACAAATTTTTGTTTTAAATAAAAGCAAAACAAATAAAAACAAAACGTAAACAAAAAGAGTAAATAAAATAAACAGAACGTAATGACGAAAGAGGCCATACCTCGTACAGTAGGAGACTTTTGTCAGGTAGTTCTCTTTGAGGATCTGCTTTCTATCATTGAAATAGTAGGTGAAGATGCTCTGAGTGGCACAATCGCCCCCCAATGGCTTATAACAGATGTCCTTCAAACCGATGTTCTCATTGGTCTCGTCGTCGATCACTGTTATGTTTAACACTTTTTGCTGCAAATCAAAGGCTTCGGTCAGAAACGCCTGATTGAAGACCGGACCGAATGTCAACAATTCGTTGTCGACGGTGTGGTTGAAGAAGGCGTTCGGGTTCTTCGGTTCGATAATCATTTGCTCGATTCGATAGAATTTCCAGAAATTATTGTTAAAGTATTCCATATCACGTCGGGCTTGACTACCGGCCGGCACCCACAGGTCCACGGGGTCTGTAGTCACCTGCCAATGGGTGAGCACACCTAAGGCGAGATATCCACTGACTAATAGCGATCCTATGATAATAGGCCACGGATTCCGGGCTACAAAAGTGCCCCAACTTTTGAACATCTGTTCCAAAAGACGTTCCAGTCTTAGACCGAACGCCAGATTTGCCGAATGAATGGACTCCAGGGGTTGGATAATATCCAACTGAGCGCACATCTGAATGTCAGGACTCGAAGGCGGGCTTTCCTTCTGAAAGCCATCGGTAACGGAGAGATCAGAGCGTAAAGGCCTGGACTCGAGTGCATCGCCATCAATATTGGAGACACTGGTCGGCCCCGACTTCGTGCCCAAAGATTCACTCAAACTGGAGCTGCGACTACTCGAGTCGACTGCAAAACAATACCAGAAAAGACATTATAGATATGAAAACGAATAAAAACAGTTTTTAACGATTTTGTCATTTAATCAGTTAATGAAAGAGTAAACGAATGAATCATTTTTAATATGAAATATCAATCGATTCCGAAAACACTATTTTAATGACAGAGAAAAACGACTTTAATTATATACTAAACTATTTAATTGAGAATTTAATTCTCACTTTCAATTTGAGCTCAATTTTCACGAATCGATTTCATCAAAAATCTATCTAAACATCAGATTAGGCGACAAATGAGGGCAGATGTTAGGGATCAGGTCGTGAGTGACCCAAAAAACATAACTCAAACAAAACCGAACTTTCGATTGGGAATCAAAGCAACAAATATTTGGTGTTTAGACCTAAGGGTTAGACCCGAGGGCGCACTCAATCCGGAAAATGGTAAATAAGTCAATAGAGTTAACCCCTAAACACTTACTTTGGTTTTCATTTCTCATTGAATAGATTGTGAAGTATATGAAGACAGAGGCGGCTATTATTAGGTATATTATTAGCGCCGCAGCCGTTGTGGCGCTCATATTCATTACTGTCGTCGGCGAAGACTTTAGTGGCAGTTGGGGCGGATTCTCGACCTTGCACATTTGCTCGCAGTCACTACAACTGCAGTGGCTCTCCCCGGGAGGCGCCTCCGCGCAGGATATTGCCGTCACATTCAGTGGATACATGTCTTTGCTGTCGATTGAGAGCCGTTTCTCATTAGAAAAGACATAATTGATCTGAAAGGGCGCGTGTCCTCCATTGTCAGTGGACTGACCCATAAACTCAAGCCATCTGAAGCCACTGCACTTTTTAGAGCCCCATCGGCCGCACATGAGGTCCATAATGTAAGAGCCGGGAACTAAACCCGAGAGTCCTCTACACGAGTCATACAAATCAATGGCGAAGTCTTTTCTCATATAATAAACCATTTCGTCGACGCGTTTCAGTTCCGGCTGTTCGGCGAATGGACTGCTTTTGGTCACCGACAGGAACTTTGACTGTCGGGGCGAACACGTCGAGTGACAGAACGTTTTTCTCCAGTTGTGGAGACACGACGGACAACGGCCTAAACCTAATGTTTTCGGCAATTCGTAGGACTCGGCCAACAGTTCGAGAGCTTCGTGACCACAACAGAGGAGTGGGTCGTCCTCTACATCAAGAAATTCAGGACATGTTTCGCGCAAAAGTTGTAAGGCCTCCGTGTCGTTGAGCCGTTCCGGACGTTTGGCTCTAACACAGGGAATATTCGCTTCGGTGATGCCGTACGACCGGCCACAGGTCAGGGAGTTATCCACAACACAATAGCCGACGTCAATGTCGTGTGGGGTCGGCTCCAGTTCAGGCAGCAGTTCCTGTGTCTCGAACTCGGGTTCGCCATCAGAGGGACTGTCAGAGTGTACTGCAGAGGACTGGATGGTCGGCGGCACAGAATTGTCAGACGAATCACAAAAGCATTTCGTATTAATTATTAAAACAATTATTAATATCTTATAAAACATTTTTCTCGAGAAATACAAAAACTATTTTCTATTCACAAACAAAAATTTGAATTCAATTTATTAGTTAATTGTGTGAAAAATCATTTCATAGTCATCTTGCAATCAATTAGTATTAAAAAACGATATCACAGTTCATCAATTGATAGCATTTTCAGTCTTTTGATTCAAACTCTAAACTAAATCATTGATTAAAAGCACTGAAACGCCGATTAATACATAAATCGGGCGATAATTGGCTGCAAAACGAGAACTGAATTATTGGTCGACAATAACATTGAAATGTATTTCTCGAGTAAATAGTCGTACGGATAGTCTATTACTGTAGGAGTGATGCAAAAGCTGTATATCCTTTGGAAGCAATGCGTCACTAATACTGAGTGTCAGCCAATCCTCGTTTGAAAACCACCCAAAACTCGCTGTAATAGCAATGAAAAGCCTATTCACTACAGTCAAGCCTCGCCTTCATAAGCATTATCTCAAAAGTGTCTTAGCATTGAAATCACGTATTAAGTTGAAGGAACACATTTTATGCAAGGTCTTTTTTGTGCAATATATTCAAAATTTCTAGATTAAATAGTTTTTTGACTGCAAAAATTGATTGTGATAGTTTAAACTGGTTTGAAACAAAGAGCCGACTGTAGCCGCTATTGGAGAGGTTTGTCCGTCGGGTGCGCTGTCGTCACTACAACTGTCAAAACACTGAATCACTCGGTGTGTGAGAGAATGAAAAATATGAATTCCAATATGAAATATGAATTAGGTTAAATGGAAATTACCTATTTATTGATTTTTCTCTAATGTAAATTTCGTCAAGGTAAAATAGGCTTCGCTTCTTATGTTCTTATCCACTGAGATCATGTTATTATGAATATAAGGTAATATAAGGTTGCTCACTTTTCAAACTTGAGATCATATCTGGCTATAAATTAAATATTCTGACCTCTACTCCACTCTTGAAGTGGGGATTCCGTGGAACATGATAGTGCATAGGACCAAGATCATTTACATTAATGACACAGTGATTCAACTTTAGTTTCGCAATACATTAATTATGTTTTTCCGATCCATTTTGAAAATTAAAAAAGAAACAAGATAGTTTACATAAAATATGATCCTTGTTTTAATTCCCTAATCGAAGCCATAAAAGTAAGATAAACAAAATGTGTGCTTGCTCATTAATAGATGCAATTCTCACAGAAACATCGATTCTGTCCTTCAAGTTAACAGATACCGAGTTTATCAGTTTATAAGCAAGCTCAAATATCAACAAAACTTTAAAATTTAAACTCCAAACAAAACCGAATAACAAAAATATTTGTCGATATAGATTAACCAAGATTAACAAATTATCAATTTATTGGTAAAGTGATTGCGGAATATCCACGAAATGAAACACAGATTTTCTTCACATATGAGAGAAATGTTTTCCTTGAAGTGTTTGCTGATTACAGACCAGTTGTCACACATTTGGTCAATACAATGAACGCCAGTGTGTGTCGAGTAGTCGTCGTCACTCACCAGAAGACAACTTACCTTCAATCAAATCAAACCGAAAACAGTCCTGTGATCTGAATATCGATAATGAATGAGCGGAACATAGTTTTCAGAGTTTTCCAGTTTTTCGTTATTCAATGAATTCACAGATTCAATGAAAAGAGTGTTCGAATCTACAAGATATTCACCATCCAAATAATGTACTAGTCACTTTCAGACATCCCAAATTCTATTTCTTCCATCAAAAATATAAATCTAGAGAATTAGTTGTTTCTCAATAAGCCTTATAAAACACATTTAATTATAATTAATGATTGAAATATTATCCGGTTCATTTATTTCCAAATTAACAATTAATTGCATAATTGATTTGATAACCTTACAGATGGAATGAAATATAAATTAGTTCCTTTATTATTTGATTGATTATTAATTCGTTGATAAATTAAAACAATTTAGAATTATGACATAACCCTGGTTGTATAACTAAAAACTATTGTGCGAAACACTCTAGCAAATATTTCAGTATTTGTAATCTAAATTCACAAATAAATGCAAACAGAAGACCAATAGTGGAAATGTTTGTAAAAGTTGGTCACTCTTTGGATAAGAGAGTGGTATCGAACTTCGAAAAACTTGTTTTCCCAATGAATGGCATATTTTTCATATTAACCTTTATTTGAAACATTTCTGAGCAAATACTGGCAATACCTGAATGTTTTGATTGCATATTAGTTATGTATAATTCGCGTAATAAGGAACAGACTGAGACATTGGCCATCCTTTGAGGGATAACTTTGGGAGAAACTCAGAGAAACTCCAATGAAACCGATATTTCAAATTCAAAGGAATGCCTTCTAATCTGTATTCTAGTGTCGGACTAGAAATCTGAACCAATTCATTGATTGCACTTCTCTTAGATAATCATTTCCTCAAAACATTTTTAAATCGTTAAAAGGAATTAATGCGCGAATTGAATAAAAAATAAATAAACAACTTTTGGTTTCACTTAGTTTTGACCTCTATTTTAAGCAAAAACATTGAAACTATTAATAACTGTATTTACTTAAAGTATATTTAAAACACTGTATTTAAAATCAGGTCTGGAATTCTTCAAAGCAGTCGGATCTCAGTTTGCAAGGCTATTGATGCTGTCAGCTACTGGCCAGTGCTGACCATTTGAGCTTGCTTCTAATTTAATTAGGAAGCTTACAATTAGCCTAAATAACAATTTTTCTTCTGTAAAAACCAAGATTTGAGAGGAAGAGGAAGTTTAGATCTGAAATAATTGTGACGAAAAGCGTCAGACATTTTTCATCGCAATTGGGTTTCTGTCGCCTCAAAGAAAAGGAGGAAAACTATATTTTCCATACAATCAAACGTTAGATAACTCTCCACTGGTTTTCCGATTTTCGAGTCCTATCTCTCAAAATAATTGATAGCTTTCGAGAGTGAAATACAGCTGCGGTTTAATTAAATTTTCAACAAATTCCTGATCAAACCTTTTCCTATAAATATTTGATGCCAAGAACCAAATCCTGAATAAAATTAGTGAATTTGTTCATAGAGTGGAAGTTTTTTTTTGATCACACGATAACTTTTTCAAACTTATTATAATATTTGCTCACATTTTCTGCGAATTAATCGTTTATATTTCGAAATCATTTTTAATTCATTACACATTTCTTTACAACACTTTAGAGGAAAATAAACCAAAAATTTAATTAAAAATCAGTGAAAAAAAATTAAAAACTTTTTTATCACTCAAAAGGACTTTTCGTACAATAATTTCAATAAATCGAATGATTTATTGTTTCGCAAACTTAACGCAATTATTGACGACTTTTGTCGACACAAAAGCCAATTAAATTCAATTAAATTTTCAGCTGAAAAAGAGAGCTTTAATTTTATTAAGCAAGGTAATTTGAGAATTTTAGAAAATCACAATCAATTATTCAATTTATATAAATTTTAAACCAATTAATCATAATTATAATAAATTACAAATAAATTATTTACAGTTAATAAACAATTGATTCAATGCCTACCTTATTGTCACCCAATATGGGGCACATCATAATAATCTCAATTATCTCTGGTTAGACACTCATAGAAATGAGCTTGTCTAAATTTAAGTTTTCAATTTTCAATTACTATATAAATTAATATTAATCTTAATAAATAAGTCTGGTTTACCAATAAATGCTCAATTGAGCATGCTAGAATAATTAAAAATGCTTATAACCAACTTAAAAATTCCATTTTGATTTTAACAAGGACAATTTCTGATCAAAAGCTCATTATTAATATCGATTAACATTAAAAGAGAGAATATTCGGGAATCAGTAGACAATCTGTGGTACGTATAGTCAGAATACGGCACCAAAACAGCGATAATAACAATAATGAGATTAAATTACGGAAAAGAATTTGATTTGTATTTTATATAAATTGTGTGGAAATACATATAATAACAAAATAAATGATAAATATTTGAAAATTTTGGCGAAACAGTTGACATAAAATACATTTAATATTACAATAAAAGGATTAATTTCAATAGAGATAGCAATAGAACTGCCCCTAAGGGGGTCTGTTTGGGCGCGAATTCAGAGACAGCGGATTGTTTTGACAAACAAACATCTTGGCAGATTGATGAAGCTTGTTTCAAAATCTGGGGGAGTATTGGCTATTATCGTATTCCTTCTTGTATTTGGGGGTATAGCCCACTCCCCCTTCACTATCCCTGTTATATAATCTCTATATTATAGCAATTGTCATAAAGTTTGTCATAAAATTGTTTATTTATAGAGAAAAATATTGTATTTCACTAATAATTGTCTAAATTATAGTCAAAAATGTTATAAAATGTTAAGAAAAATACTTTTAATCCTAAGATTTAACAGTAATTCAAAGCCTAAACTCAATTCAATTAATATAAATATATATATATATATATATATATAATGATTGTAATCAATAATTATATATATATTTCCAAATTCTTAAAACTTAATGACTTCCCATTCAAAGCACTGTTTTATAACAAAAACCATTTCAGACTTCATTAAAATCAATAATTATATAATCGAAGAGAATTATTAATAAATATTACGAAAATTGTTTTAAGATTTAGTTTTAAAAATCATTTATAATCACAGCTAAATATTGCTCAGAATAATTGAGCCCACAGTCAACCAAATAGTTAGCCTCTGGTCAAAGAAGTGGTCAGAGTTTGAGACCATATGGACCGGACGTTAGCTCTCAGTCCCAAATAAAAACAGAGAATCACATAATATGTCGTAAAAAACAATAAAAAGAAAACGAAACCAATATTTAAATCGAAAGAAACGCTTAAAGTATAGAAAATCGATTTACATATTAGGGTCGGGCAGGAGGGGTGTGGTGTCTATTAGCCGACAAAATCATAAGATTTATAGCGATATACGATAGGACTCACTATTCATCTGATATTAAATTGTATTACATATTAATCACTGAATTCTTTGTTCATTCGTTTCCAGAGTTTAATTAAATAAACAAAAGCTTTAAATATGTTTTTCCGAAACAACAGACAAAAGACTTCTAATCCTTTGCTATGTCTTTAATCTTGGGTTTTGGTGGCAATAGTTTTGGAAGAATAAAGATTGCGATCAGACCGAGAATGTGGCCGAAGAAGTAGAGCTGTTTGTATACTTCGTACGACGCCTTGAACTCAAGCAAAACGAAAGGGAAGACCAGATAAGCCATTATTATCCGAGTAGTGATGTATGTGAGACAGTCATAGATGAAGGCCAACTCTCGCCCCCGCTCAACGAATCGGGGCCTCAAACAGCGCCTGACATTTCTGGCGGCCAGAGTAAAGAAGGCGCCGCCCAAAAAGGTTAGGTAATAGCCCGGGTAAAACCTATTCGGAGTATAAAGCTTTTCATTTAATTCAATAATAAATTGATAAAAAAAATTTCAAAAATGTTTCGAAAGAAACCATAAAAAAGAGATAAAATGTTTGAATAAATCTAATCAAAGATTAAAATCGAATAAAAAATTGTCTGAATTATCCCTAAAACGATATTTCACTTAATAACCGATAAGAGAATTGAATTATTGGTGAGTTTTAGCAGCAATTCTTATATAGTGTGATTGTGAACTAACCCGTGCCAGAGTGCGGACAGAATATATGTGAGAAAAAGTTTCTGAATTCCTCTGTTCCTATCGTAGGCAGTTCTCCGGAGCCAGACCTGAGTTGTTTTATTCCAATACTCTAAAGCCATCCTAAAGTTCAATGCATTCTGTATTTGAACGGAAAAAACAAACGATTAATAAATAAAAGCAATCAATCGATGAAAGGATTTAACGACAAAAACTGCTAATAATTAAATGTTTGGCAATACGTCGAGTGTTGCGAAAGACAGCATTTAATTAATGAATCGATAAATAAATAAATTACTGAATTCAAGAGTAAAACGAAATGTCAATTAACTGTTACCTCAAAGCCGAAGATATCAATGTTTGAGAGGAGCTCCCAATCGGCTTTGCCATCGGAGGTGAAGCCCGTGAAGCCGAGTCCACTGGCATTGCAGATGACTTCGCCCAGAATCCAGGCGTGATAGTACTTGAATCGGGCCACACATGTCGCACATAACAAGTAGACGATCTTCGACAGGAAAGGCCTTTCGTGCAGAAATTTGTCCTCTTTTGACACATTAATAGAGGAGAACAATAACTGATTAAATGTTCACATAATTCGTCAAAACGATAGAGTTGTTAATAATTTAGTAAAAGATTGAATGAAATCACGTAAAAACTTCATTGAGAAACACTATTACGAGGAGGGGCTCACAATGTGGACTCTTAAGAGGATAGGCAGCCCTTTCACTACATTTACCAAACTATCGATTAATAATTAATTTTCTTTACTCAACGAAAAATACAAAATTTGCCCAAAATTATGATAAAAACTGAAGACTTTTAGTCAAATTTGTTTTGAAAAGCGATTGGAATCACAGATGAATGGAGTAATCGATTGTTTAATTGAGTTTAGAGGAAAGTCATTGTTTTGATGGCAGACAATACCTGACAAATGTGTTATCGGAAACTTTGGCGCAACTGTCAGAAGAAGTATCGCGAAAGTGATGCTCACAAAGAGTTTCCTGAGGACTGCCCACTATTTCAATACAATAAAAATCAAAGTCAATTAAATTAAAAAATCGTTGAACAATAAGATGTCCTTAAGATTGAGTCAATTGCGGTGATTAGGGGTCAAAAGGAAAGGCATAATAGAGTTTTGGACACTTTCATCAATAATGTGCTCTCTTTTTGATTGTAAATAATTAGAATGAGCTCTGGTTTAACACAAGGAATAGTCCCTTAAACTAATGGATTGACTTAATATCGATTTCAATAAATTATATTATATTCTAATAACAATTTGATGTTAACTGTCATTAATCTTAATATACAATATGTATGTCCTGTACTCCCATTGGCTACAAACCCATCGACTTCAGGGTCAGACATAAGAATATTAACGGAATGACCCACAAAATGCAATTTTCCTTTTAATACCCATTAATTTAAATCATATCATAAGAAAGGGGTCATAAACAGGGAAATACTGAACACAGAATTGCAATTAAAGACCAGGAATATAATTGATGGCCAAAGAATCTTGGCTACAATGGAATTCTCAACTCAAAGGGAAAGGCTTTCAAGCGAATGACTTAATCAAAGGGACAACCATTTGAAAGGAAATTTGAAAACGTGTGCTGACCAGTGGTGACGGCATTTGATTGCGAGTGAGACTACTCTCCAGATGTCTGTCAAAGTTCTTGCCATAAATGTATTCGACGTAATCGTTATAGAAAACTAATGGACCGCACATTAGAGTCGGAAATTGAAAGACATAACTATAGAACTCCAGAAATGTCGGCCTTTTTCTAAACAGAACCGAAAATCACTTTTTAGTAAAAGAGACACAGATTTTGATTTACTGACTCCTACCTAATGGCATAGCGTTTTTGGTCGGGTGTCATCTCCTCCTCAGACTTGCCTAACCCGTCGTGAAGACTGAAGCCGACGTTCGTAACCTTTTGGACCGCAATCATTATCGGTCTAAAGAAGATAATTGTCTTAGATTTGGATCAGATTTGAAACAGAATTGATTACAAACCCGGTTATGTCTATCGTATATCCTCCGTAGTCATGGAATAGCCGTAATAAATGCAAATATGATAAATACATGAGCGCCACAAAGAGGACAACCCTCTGAACAACATTTGGACTGCAGGTCAGTATTGCTATATATGAAAGTGTCGTTAAAACCAACAAATTGTAAATCTGTCTGAAAATTGAATCAAAAATTAAATCAAATTCAGGAAAAAATTTAAAATTTGTCCAAAAGATGAGATTTTGATGGAAATGACAAAAGAATTGAAATCATATTCAATAATAATAACTGAACAAAGAATACGACAAAATCTGATCGATAACTTTCGAGTAGGAAACTAATGATCAAGATTATGACATTTCAAAGTTATCTCAACTATTAAACCGGTGAAAGAGATGTTATTCTCATTGAAATTGATGTGATTTCCTTATAATAAAAACAAAAACTAATAGTTATTTCTCTTGTAATTTGTCACAAAAGTTGGTAACGATTTGAGTCACGCATTGATTTCTGTCTGAATAATACCAAGAATAAGGAATAAGGCATTAATGCATTAAAACAGACCTCGGATTAAATTAATTCTTTTCATTATACAAATATTAAATACATTAATGAATTAATTTCTATGCAATGAATTCATGGAAATAATTAACAACTTTTATGAAATCATAGATATTATCGGTTATTAAGAGATTAATAAAAATGTTTCAAAAAATTCTGATTAGATCTGAATTTAATGCAAATATTTATTCCCTTTTGAATCAAATGACAGATAAGTCGCGATTTATTTGATATTTTGGACTTTTGCTGAAAATATATTGAATTTCTGCTGATTTGATAATTTTATTTCAATTTTTATCATAGAATTGGAAAAAAGTTTCGACAAATAATTCTGAATTCATTACAATATATACTAATCTTCTCTTCGAATGAGAAAATAGTAATTATTATTAATAATAAAATAGATTTTTCTCTCACTCTATGAATGAGATATGAGATGAGGTAAGGGATGGCATCAGAGATACGATTTTCATAAGACTTAGTCATCAAATATTAATCAACTTATTTGTACTCAAATGCACTCAAATTTGAATTCAGATATATTTGTATATATTTTTGGTCAAAGTCTCATCGATTAGACCCGCAATCAATTGAATCAATGGATGGCTTACTGTCCGAAACAGAAGTAACCGATGAGTGCACCGCCGATAAGGGATGTGTATTGTCTGACAGCGACGGATACCCTTTTATGAGAAAGGATTTTACGGAAAAATATGGCGAATAATAATCCAGAAAACTGTGCGATTAAAAAGTTTAGCTGAAATCAGAGATAAAAACATCAATTAAAGGATCAAATCAGTGATAATCGTGTTGTCAGACCTGATCTAAGGGCAGTCCAGTGGACACCGACCACGACTTGAACAACTGGCTGCCGGTGTATACCTGTGGACCACTTCTTGTAGACATAATTGAGCTCAAAATGAGACACAAATCACAACAAATATTTGTCTAAAAAACTGATTTTACACTCAAATGAGTAAACAATTTAATGAACGCTTCGACGACTATTTGGCCCAAAAATCGTCTTCAAAGATGAGTTTTTGGCGTAAATTCAATACTAATTTGACATTAATTTACAAATTATTTCACTTATTAAGTAAATACTGTATTCAAACACATATTTCACTTAAAACTTAAGCAAAACATGTATTTAATTCAATTTTCGGTGATTTCAAAGAAATGAAAAAACATTTCATTTAATGAAAAAATAGATAAAAATATTCATAAAATCGTTGTTTTGTTTACAAATTTGTTAAAAAAAATTCACAAATTATTTCACAGATTATTAAATTTCTTTCATTTAATTTGATATGAATTACAACTCAAATGACGATTAAAATGAAAACTAATGTCAGACTAAACATTGAATTTGAAAAGAGATGACTAAAAAAGTGGTGACTTTTGTTTCAACAGTGCTTTTAATGATTGGGTGAATGAGTCAGTCGTACGACAAAACAGAAGCAAACGATTTGAGACTAAATGTTACAAAATATTATACCAATGATGTGATGCAAGCCATACACCACTCACTCACTCAGCACAGGGAGGGACAGGGGGTGGTATATCTATTTATTTACCCTTTTATGGAAATCTATTCTTTTGTTATATTCCTGTTTATTGAGGAAAAGTTTTGGTAGATATGAGAATAATTAAATACATTTCCAGGAAAATTGCTTGCTCAGTTTTCAAAATTAAGTTCACCAAGCTTATTTTTTAAATTCTAATTGGTCTAGACGAAATAATTGATTTTCAATTTAGCTATATTAGGAAAGTTGTTTTACAAGAATATCCCAGGAACAAAGGTTTAGGTAAGATCGAGACCACCAAAATCAATGCAATTAGAATTATTCCAAATACCTTGAACATCTATAAAGTGAGTTATGAAAGTGAGAGAGCAGCCAATTATAGAGAGTGAGAGCACAGAATTATTTTTGTTTACGATTCTGTGGAGTATTTCTGAGGGAAAGTCGAGAAATTGGAAACTTTTGTCGATTTATTAAATTTAGACAAAAAAGAAAAATAGTAAACAGTTTATCGCATTTGAAGGACAGGACTCATCTCAGCGCCAATTTCGAAGCCAATCCTTGGCTGTGCTCCAGTTAATAGAGATATGTTTACTCTTGATTGCGATTCACGGCCTTTGAGTCAATTTGTCGACATTTTAGACAAGTTTATTGAATTCCTATTTATATGAACTGATTAACCAGTTTTTAAACAAAAGCTTTTGTCAAAGGTTTGTCATAATTGACACAAACCAATGATTTTGAGGAAAATTGTCTAAAATTGCTTCAAAACTGTGAGAATTTGTTTCATAACTCAAAGAATTGAGAATATTATAGAAGAGACAAATATTTATAAATTGAAGACAAACTTTAATTAAATTAAACCTAAATATAGACTATAAACACAAAAATTGTAATATATTTGAGAATAATTACGAAAATAAAGACTAAAATAAGACTAAGAGTGAATCGAAATCACAATTAACTTAAAAACAATTCGGAAATAAATTAATATCAAAATTACAAACATCTGAACACTCTTTACAACTATTTTTAGGTAAAAATATGACAAATATTTATAAACACTTAAATTGTCTTAAATTTGGAGAAAAACAATAAGTGTTTGAGCTTTGGTTAGACTCCGGATTCAATTCAAATGGAAGGAGACGTCAATTGATTTCAGTAAATCTGTTCCTCACTGTATTGTCCTGAAGACTACGGGCTCTTATATGTTGTCTCTTCTGTCTTGTGGCCGGTGCCGTGTCGTCGGCAATGGACTGAGCGTTTCTTTTGTTCCATAATATGCAGAATGAAATACATAATATGCTGAGCATTAACTAAGGATTCAAATTAGCACAGAATTAATGCTTTAAATTTACTGAAAGGCAAGGGTTGCAAACCTGAACGGCCAGCCACAAGATAATATTCTTGATCTGTGTCTGAGCGAAGAGGTTTAGGCCAAACTTAATACAGATGAGGCCTTCGGTCAGCATAATAGCACCGAAGACCCAACACTGGGTACCCACTCTTTTGCACCTGGTATCTGTTACGAAGGTATAGTATTGGCGAAGGGAAGGCGCAACGATGAGGCCCACCAGTGCTATTCTGCCCAAACACAGCGGATGGTCCGCCGGAACATCAAATATATGTTTGAGAAAAAATGTGTTCAATTCAGTGAACTGCCAGAAGATTACTAATTGAGTGACAGAAAGGAACCGGACGTAAGTACACGACGGGTCCAACCAATTAACAACAGTCCAGCTCTCGGGAGTGAACTGCAACAGCGCTCGCCGTAACTTAAGGGTTGTCGACTGAATGTCTCTGTAATACAAAAATATAGAATTAAACCATAAGAGGAACTGATTTAAGGGTCGACTCACTTAATACTCTCCCACTTATAGGTTCGCATTTCGAGCCACTCACAGATTTTCATTCCGAACCATATGCCGGCCCCTAAACAGTCATAAGTATTGAAATAATTTTTGAAAGAGAAGACAAACCATTGCAGACGAGGACATCCAATACGAGTGCGTCCCACCAGCACTCGGCAAAGTTGGGCAGGAGATGAGAGAACGCCATTTCTGTGATCTCCCAGGTCACTGATATGGTCCAACAAATGCCGTAGTGGCGGACCAGCATCGCCTTCATAGTCCAGCCCCCGAAGTGGCCCAAAGCGAACACATCGATTGTATTCCATACCCTTTCAAATGTTATATCAGAACAGTTGACTGCGTATTGCTGTCGAGAAATGGGATAAAGTGAGCGCAGAATAAAGGATAGGAATCACGAAAAGTAATTACTTTTTCGGAATCTATTCTAAAGGACTGTAAGTCCGGATAAAACCAATACATAATTGATTTCACAGTTTTGTAGTTTTGGAACAGAATGTAGAGTAAAGCCATTAAATATATAACACTTAAGCCGAATATGAGGCGCCAGACCGCGGGATGGGGTCGAGTGAACGGTCCATTCGGGAAGGCTATGATCGAAATGATTAGGAAGAAGAAGACAACGCATAATAATCCGCTCCATATGTTTGCCTCAAGATTTGTGTCATTGCGTGTAAAAGCACTGTAGAGGACACCACCGATGGACAGCGCCAACAGAGATATCGTGTGCGGTCTGTAGAAGAACTCCAGCGAAATATCGTCGACCGGTCTCTCATTGATGGCATAAAAATGACTATTTATGTCGTTATAATCCAAGTGCCGGCCATCAGCCAAATGGTCGTTCCTCTCATTTGCATCGACTAATTGCTGAGATTCTTCACTTCTTTCCTCCGAAGCCATTATTGTTTCAATTAGTCTCTTATCTAATCACTGATCTGATAAGTGATTAATTGAATGTCAAACCAGTAATTCGGTCATCAATTTCAAGATATCAGTGCCATTGTCGATGTCATCGGATCAGATCTAATCCTTGTACTAATTCTAATCAATAAAATCAATGATTAGATCAATTGGTGGACATATTACCGATCATTTCAACTGAATTTATCACTAATTTGTTTATTTATTGACTGATTGACACATAAAGGAGTCAAACAATAATCAATGTTTTTGATCAACAATTACCTCGATAT
>JAQGBD010000949.1:0-20993 GCA_034698165.1 Punctoribates punctum | reverse complement strand
GTTTCGATTCTATTGAGGACCGGCGTCATCGTCATCATCTTCATCCTCTTCTGGCACCCCATTCTGAGCTGGCCATTCATTCTGAGCCGGGAAAGCATTCTGAGCCTGGAATCTATTCTGAGCCTGGAATCTATTCTGAGCCTGGAATCTATTCTGAGCCGGCAGCCCATTCTGATTCGGCCATCCATTCTGAGCCGGTGGTCCATTCTGATTCGGCCATCCATTCTGAGCCGGTGGCCCATTCTGATTCGGCCATCCATTCTGAGCCGGTGGCCCATTCTGATTCGGCCATCCATTCTGAGCCGGCATCCCATTCTGAAACGGCGGACCATTCATGGGCTCATTCAGCATCGGTCGGGCAGCCGGCAACACATTCTCCTCAAACCCCACGTGCCTTCCGCCCCACCGATGCCTCGCTTGTATCCGAATGTACCTCACGGGTATTCGAGCCAATGGTCTGACTCCTTGGTCCGGTCGTTGTCCCTGTCCTCTGTTGAACAAATTTTGTGGTCGAAATGAGGGATATCTTTGGAATGGGCCTCTTTGGCGAGCCTGAGGAGCCTGAGCAGCTCGATTTTGAGGTGGAGCTCCAGGTGGAGGTGGACCTTGAGGTGGATATCCTGGGTTTGGATACTGTACTCCCATTTTGTGACTCTTTGGCTCTTCTCTGAATTGATTGAATGAATTAAATTAATTTTAATTCAATTGATTGAAAATTTCCAACAATAGTAATGATGTTTCTTCACATGATTTATCGGTTTGCAACTGGAAACTAACCAGTGGTCGCTAAGGTACCCGACCTCAGGGGGAGGGGGTACTTCCGAGAAATTTTTCAGGGGGTAGCCTAATTTTTTTCCGAGGGAAAAAGGTGCAAAGGGGGGACCAAGGTAAGATTTTCCAGATTTTCCCAAATTTTCAAAAATCGGGATCCGATTTGTTGCCTTCTTCTGTGTTCCCCTTCCAATCGTCTTAAGTTCTCTTCGAGATGTCTTTTCCGTTCTTCGTCTGATATCTTTTATTGACAACTAAATAGTTAATCAAAATAATTGAATTTAAATTTTTTTTTGAAACTTTTTTTTGTGTAAAATTCTTCAAATAATGTGTTCTTTTATTTAAAATTTTCATACTTTCGATGTCTTGTGCTTTGAATTTCATATTTTCCAATATTTAGTGAGTTTTTCCGAAATTTTTATATAAGTTTCCGGTAAATGACTTTTGATATCAGATTTTAGCCATAGAAACACCTTTCAAACATTATATAGATCATGAAATTAGGTAATCAGCAGTTGCTTATCACCTTGCTCAACTATTTTAAATTTCTAATTCATTTTTATTTAAATTCAAAAACTCCTGATTTTGTAATTGAATGCTTAAAATCGAAGGATGTCTTTATGCTCTTCTACTTGGGTTTCGATTCTATTGAGGACCGGCGTCATCGTCATCATCTTCATCCTCTTCTGGCACCCCATTCTGAGCTGGCCATTGGCCATTCTGAGCCGGGAATGCATTCTGAGCCGGGAATCTATTCTGAGCCTGGAACCCATTTTGAGCCTGGAACCCATTTTGAGCCGGCTCATTCGGCATGGGTTGGGCATTCTGGCCACCGTAATTCTCCTCTAGCTGCACGTGCCTTCCGCCCCACCGATGTCTCGCTTGCAACCGAATTTGCCTCAGGGGTATTGGAGCCAATGGTCTGACTCCTTGGTCAGATCGTGGTTGCCGCTGCCTGTTGAACAAATTTTGTGGCCTAGCATAGGGGTGATATCTAGAGGCCCCTCTTTGGCGAGCCTGAGGAGCCAGGAGCGGGTTTCTCAATAGACCTCGATTCGGAGGTGGAGTTCCAGGTGGCGGTGGAGGCAGAGCGCCTGGGGGAGTTCCAGGGGGAGGTGGATGCCGAGCACGCGGAGGAGTTCCAGGTGCAGGTGGACCTTGAGGTGGAAATCCCTGGTTTGGATACTGTCCGGACATTTTGTGACTCTTTGACTCTTCTTTGAAGTGATTCTCTGAACTGATTGAAAGAATTCTATTATTTTTAATTCAATTGATTGAAAATTTCATTAAAATTAAATTTTCTTTTCAATATTTATTGAAAATTTTCAACAATAGTAATAATGTTTCTTCACATAATTTATCGATTTGCAACTGGAAACTAACTAGCTAAATTTCTGAAAAAGGAGGATATAATTCAAATTAATTTGCCCTGAACTTTTGTATATTAGAAAGTGATACACGGCCAATGAGCAAGGTAAAGTTTAGTTTGAGGTGAGAATAAACTGGATGTGACATAAACCTCATCTGTTTTATAGCTGTTTTCATGATTTGATATACATACATCACCATACATTGTACCATGGTAGTCAAAACTTTTAAACTAATCAAAAAGTATATAAATATAAAGAAATTCTCAACTTTTTGGTCAATGAAGTGAATGTATTGTTTGACAAAAGAGAGACATCTTTTTAAATACCCTTTTCATCTCAAACATCTGTATTCTTCATCACAGATCACTTTTAAATATGACCTTGCCTCATTAGAAACATAGTTACAACAAAGCTGTATCTTGGTACAATGTTTTTGTGGACAAACTTGAGGTCAAAACCTTAAATTATGAAAGTTAGTCATAGTTAACAATAATCACCTGAATTGCTTGATGAATTTATGGGTTTGATATTAACCTAGAACAAACTACATTTATTTTTAATTGATTTTATGCTGAATTTTATGAATCATTTTTTATTTTTCCTTATTCTAAGAAAACAAATCACTTTTTGAATAATATCTTTGAATTTGAAAAAAGGTGTTAACACTTATTCTTCTTCAGAATCTGATTCCTCATCTGCTTCAGGAATGGGTTCCCGGGCCCCCTGCTGTAGCCACTCATGCTTTTTCTTTTCTTTTTCAGTGAATGCCCTTGGCAATTTGGTTCTTTCGGCGATGTATTTGCGTCGATTTCTTTTGGAAAGTTGTGCTTCTCTTTGATCGTGGACAGGTCTTATTGTTTTTCCGAGTCGGGACCGAATTTCGTTGACTCGTTTTGAGTCCGAATCCGCGATAGCCATAAGATTGGGTTGTTTGACCATGCGCTTTCTCGAGTTTGGATCCCATGAGATATTACTCCGAAAGTCATCGTAAGTGTTCTGTTCCTCTTCGGGTAATCTTCGATACCTCTCACTGTATTCCTCGAGAGGTGTTGGCGGCTCGTCATCGAACTCAGCCTCACTTCGCAAATCAGGTAAACTCATAGCCCGTCTCATACTCGGGCCATAGCTCTGACGGCCGACGGGACCAACTGATGAGGTTCTAGTTTTATTGTCCTGAGCTTTAATAGGTTTGTTGAACCTAGGATCAAATCTATTTAGAAAGTCATGCTTTCGACTCGGCTGCAGTCTTGGTCGCTCACCAGAAGGAATGTCATCCAAATTTCTTTGGGGGTAATATCTGTAGGTGGGATTGTCTTTGTTTTTGTCTTTGTCCACTATTTCATACCTATAGCCCCTGTCTTTCCACAGATATTTACTCATTCTGTCCGCTTTGGTTTTGTCATGAGTTCTGATTTGATCTATTTGAATTCGGGATATATTCGCCAATTTGAGGGCCGGTTCCCTCTCATGACTTGGAACAAAAGGCTGTGAATATCGGATCTTTCGTAAGTCAGGTTCACCTGTTTGTGGATCCCTTAATCTGCGCACAATCTCCGGATCTGGTATTGTATTTGGATATGGCGGAGGAGACGGTCGAACTTTTGGGCGAACACTGAGCTCTGTTTGTTGTAATGATGACATACCTGAGCTAGAAGTTGATCCGATTTGTCCACTGCTACCGGCATTTGGAGGAGTTGTGCGCACTTTGGGCCGAACACTGGGCTCTGTTTGCTCTACATTTGGTGACATTTGATTTGCGCCTAATGTCAGGCCTGAGCCAAGACTCTGTGCCAAGTCATCCACGCGTCTGTCACCCGCCGGGTGCCTCTGCCTCTGCCTCCGCGGTGGAGGTTCTTCTTCACCAAATTCCTGGAATACAGGAGAGTCGTCTGACTCAGGAGATGTTCTTATCCGACTCACCTGAGAAGGTCTGGATTGGGAAGAAGATGACTGCGGCTGAGGGAGAGAATTGAGATCACTTCTTGAAGTACTTTGAGGTCCGGGGGGTCTCGTGTAAAGTGTTTGCTCCATATGTCGAGCGCCGCCTCTACTCATTATTTGGCTCAACATATGAATCCTTCGTCTGGACTCCTCTTCAAATTTCCTCCTATTCTCCTCTTTTCTCTTCTGTTCTTCGTCTGACATTTTTCTCTTTTCTGACGACAGTTCAAACAAATCCGCATTTTTTTAAATTTTTCTCTTTTGTTGGGATTTGATTTTTTTAAAAAAAAATGATCATGGACAATAAAGTTTATAACTATTATCTAGAAAATACATCTTAACAATTGAACTTGTACAATTTTAAAGTTTCGAAAAAATAAGAGGTTCGATAGAAAGTTAAAACTATGGGGTAATTGAATGTCATTCCTGGCTATTACTCCCTTTTAGCCTAACTTCAGTTCCATTTGATTAAACACATCTCATCACAGATTGTATTTCGGGAAATCGGTTGTCGCTTAATTTAATATGAACAAGGTACATTGTACATGTATATTCTTGGATTTCCATAAACGAGGTCAGCCATTAAACTTGTAATTAATTTCAGTTTAATCGACGGAATTAAAGAAAATTCAATATTTTTAAAGACATTGAATGTCAATAAATAAATTGTCTTTTATTGAGAAAAATACAGAAAATAGTCTTAAATTATAACTGATTTTTACAAATGAAAAACCGATTAAATTAGAAAAACAGTGGAAAAGATTATTCGGAGACCAAAAAACAGATACAATGAGTAATAAAATAAAATTCAATTTCAATGATTTGAGTCATTATATGATAAAAATGTTGAAAATTAGCAAAAATTCATTATTCAATAGTATGTAAGAAAAGTTCGTCAAAACATTTAGATAACAATTTAATGGCAGAAAACTTGTTATAAACATTCGAACAACAGTTATGTGCAAAACAGTGGTTGAGTTTCAGACAAATAGTGTTTGATTTTCTCGAAAATGGAAATATAAATAACGATTGGAGTGAAGTCTACACTATATATGAGTCTATGATTGGCTATAATTAATGTAAAACTAAATTCTTTAATGAGTTATATATTTATATAATAACTATAATTAGATTTTAATTAATTAATCGATAAAATTATTGTATTTTAAAGAATCTTATAATTAATTATTAACTCATTATTTGTTTAATTAAATTCATTTGTATTTCAGTTCGACTAATAGTGCGAACGTTGGCATCAGTTGACCGCCGTTTGCATCGGAGACATATTCGGTCCCCAATTACCGGTCGTTACGTAGTTCCGCCTCAGCTTCAGTTTGACTGCCGGTCCACTCTGACTGATGGCATTGACTGCGTCTGAATGGGTCAGTCCTATAGTCGAATAGCCATTAATTTCGATAATTTCATCCCCAATATTGAGCAGTGAAAAGGCCGGTCCGTCCGGTGCTATACGAAGAATAAAGAGCGGCATTCCATTGAATTCTGCGCCGCCTCTAATCGAAAACCCGAAGCCTTTGGGTCCGCGGATCAGTTCAACGGTATAGCAATCGGCAGGAATTATACGTAAGTGAAGGGTATCACCTGAAATACAGACAAACATTTTATTCTGAGCCCTAACACAACTCAATGGATGTATTACCGGATTCTTTAATCATATTAACAATTTCTGGATGACTTAATGACGTTATGTCGATCCCATTCACGGCTATAATCCTATCCCTGATGTGGAGCCTCTGACATCTGTGCGCAGGACTGCCTTCAATGATGCGACCGATGAGAGCGCAGTCACCGCAAGAGATAATAACAAAACCGAATCCCTCGGAGTCTTCGCGAAATAGCGTTACGTCATAAGTGTCTGAATTACGTTTACGTCTGACCAGAATCGAGACCATTGGTCCCGTTTGTGACATGAGTTGAACCACTTCCTGATGACTGGCGCCCATTACGTTCCTGTCGTTTATTGATATTATTTCATCGCCCGCTTTGAGAACACCGTCCCTATGGGCCACACCGCCGATCACTATCGACCCGATGGCAACATTACGACCCTCTTCAGCGCCGCCAACAATTCGGAATCCGAAACCAGATTCAGCCCGAGTTAGGGACGCCCTGAAGTACTCGTAATCCTCTTCATTGGCAGTGGAAGTCGTCATATCTGAGTTAGCGATTGATGAATGAATGGCCTGAGTTTCTGGGGGCAGACCTTCCGATAAAAGGGGTGATGTGAGGGCAGGCAGTAAAGGAGCCGATTGGGACTTAATGTTGTTTTGTTGGGAGAAAAAGTTGTCAGAAGTCGTATAGAAGTTGTTATTCGGTATGAATTGAGACATATAGTGATCGGTTGCGAACTCATTGTTCGGTTCCCGCATTCTGACCATCATTTCAGCGTTGGGTGTCTTACAGTTCCTGACGGGCGGTAAGTAATCGTTGTTTTCCCAATTGTTTTGTAAGACTAAAGGAGTTTTAGAGCGGAACCTCTTTTTTCTTTTAACCATAAGAACCGCCGACTCATCGATAGGGCACTGTTTTAGAGCGTCGACCACTTCCAGGTGTGACATATCAGATAAGTCACAGCCATTTATGGACATAAGAATATCTCCCTGTCTTAGAGCACCACATCTGTCGATATCAAGAATTTTCTTGACTTTCTGTCCGGAGTGGGCGTCACTTATAGTGAAACCGAAGCCTTGAACTCCTTTAGTAAGGGTTACACTCATTATATCCACCTCTTCGTCATCCAAATCAGGGGGTAGTTGATAGCCCCGGGCGAACGTCAGTTTGATTCGATCGCCGACTGAAAACGTAGCAAAGAGTCGGGCGATGTCCGAGTGCTGGAGTCCCGCCACTGAAACACCCGACACAGACACTAACACATCTCCCGGTTGGATAACACCTGAGGTATATGCAGGTCCTCCGGGGATAATACTCTTGACTACAACGAGTCCCTTATCGATCTCGACGAGAGTGAATCCGAAACCGGAGGAGCCTTTAATCAGTTCTGTTTCATAGGGTCTCTCATATTGGGTTCGTTTGTTGATGTGATCGATATAATAGACGCCGTAGTGGGCGTCCGATATGCGTTCCCACCCGTGTGGTAGAGATGAGGCATCGATAGCCGCGATATTTGAGCGGTTGCGCCGACGCTTTGAGGCTAAGGATGTGTTTGAGTTATTCATCTGTTCATAATTTGGTAATGGATTTGATGTGTTGTTCGTCATATCAATCGTTGGGAACGTTGACAGAGGGAGAGGCGTTCCATAAAAGTGCGCCGCATATACACCAGACTCAAGCAAAAGACCTGATCTGTCCATTTCAATGAACTGTTCTTTGGTAACAAACTTATAGTCGACGCCATCGACCTCATTAGGTCGGGGCGGTCTCGTTGTGCAGGGGATGGTCCGCATATAGACGTTGTCTCTGATGGTGGCCTGGAGGTCGTGGTCAATACTTCCTCTGGCGAAACGTCGCGCCAAATATTCTCTGAGTTCGATGGGAAGGCCATAAGCATTGGAGGCCTGAACTGATTTTATCGAATGGGTTGGCTTTGAGTTGACTATTTCACAGACATCTGCTCGGGTAAGTCCGGCCACTTTGACCCCATCGACTTCAATAATTATGTCACCCGAGTCGATGAAGTAAGGCATTTGGCCGTAATCAGAGCCCCCACCGATAGACCAGTCGCTGACTGCGATGTTATCGTAATGGAAGATAGACTGAGACCAGTGGTGTCCCGACTGATAATTGGGGGGAAAGTCGGTCTCATTTTGATATATCTGATCGTTTGAGTCATTGTTTTGATTATTGGTTTCGGTGTCGAACTCTTGTTGTTGTCGTTGCTGTTTATGGGGATTGTTGTGGGGATCAGCCAATTGTGGTGAAAGAGTTTCTTGCATTTCGAACAATACTTAATACTGAAAGTCAAACAAAAGTCAAAAATTAAATTCAATGAAAACACTGAACGAGGAATACATTAAATGCATTCCAAACAACGAATTCAACCAATCATTCGATTCTAACGGAAACACAAATAAACAGATCTCTGAACTCATCCTTCAGTTTATATAATTTGAGGCAAAAGTTATTTAAAGGGCTAATAATCAGTCAAATTGTTTATAGTTTTTCATTCTTAACTACTCTTGCAATTTGGCTAAAATCGAACAAAACCCCGAACAAAGTCATTAGTTTTGAAACCAAACCTAAAACAACAAAATAAACGCTAAAAACTACAATAATTAACTTGGAATCAGTTTTCAGAATCATTTATAAGATAAACACATTATTATAATTACTTTGATTATTACATCTTTTGAATAACCATTCAATTGATATGAGAGTAGATTACCATTAATTTGATCCAATATTATAATTTAAAGACCGAAAAAAGTCTGAAAAAATTATCAATACTTTGATAATAACTTAAGTAAAGCCTTAAGAGTCTTAACTAAAAGACTGATCGAAGAAAATAAATCCAAAGTTAATTCGTTTTCAAATAAAACAAATTCAATGTTTGAAATCGGAGGCACTTATTTGTCATTCAATACATTAAATAATAGGAATTCTTTTATTACTTTATTAAAAATATTTTATACTCGAAGTTGAGTCACATTTAAACTGAGAAAACACTAAAAAATTCACAAAATTTTATTTTTAAGTAATAAAAGACCAAAAAACAAAACTTTTGCTGTTATTCTAGGAATGAGATAACGCTTCTGATTATTAGATATTATGGCAAACAATATATAAAATAAGAGTTATGTCTAAGAATTGCAGATCAGAAGATTGAAAGGCCAGAGAAACGGGTCTTACATTAGGGTCAGGTGAGAGCCAATTAAGGGTGAGAGCAGTAGTACCGCAAAATCAGTGCTTTGCCTGACTGTCCCGAAGCTTCAAAAACACTTTTTAGACATTAGTTGACAATAGATGTAATTCAGACCGAAGTCAGGTCCGCATCGAAAACATTAGCCTTTCATTCAATTCACTTCACATACGATAGAAAATAAGGACTGAAAGAGACGTTCCTTCACTGGAAAAGTGGCGTAACTGAAGAGTATTTACTCATTGAACGCATTACTCATTCATTCATTAAAATAACGTTTGTTTGGATAACAATCAAAGACAGCAAAAGAACTCTTGAGTAATAAGATTTGGAAAAACACGAAACAAATGCTATTTTTATATTTAAGGAAAGCATAAAAACGCATAAATTGCTGAGAAAACAGAGAGAAGAGAAGGAATTGCTTCAAAACACCGACTCTTCTGTAATTAAGTCACACATAGGGTTACGTCACTTAATGTCAAGAAATTATTATCACAAGAATTGAGTCTACGATATGCTAGAGATGAAAGACATTTCCAGATAATAGACTCGAGTATGTGCTGTCACTAAGACTCACATCCAAACCATTCATTGACTTAATTATTAATAATTAAATAACGAAATCATTAGACAATTAAGGACTCAGTCTTTCCAAACATTAATTTGAATGAAAATTAATTTTAAAATTAAAAACATTTTCGGATATAATTTATTCCTAAAAACAAAACCTAATTTCAAATTCAAGTCATTTGAAAAAATATAAATAAGAGAAAAGCTTTGATAATATTTTTCTGAATAAATTTCAAATAAATCTTATGCTAATTGAGTCAAATGTAAGGAAATTTTGAACCGATTTACGGCTGATTTTCACTAAATTTAAGCACTTATTGACCAAAAATGAGTTCCAAATGAAGTGAACAAAAACAACAAAAATTGCCAAAAATCTGATAAAAATAGATAAAATTGATGACAAAAAACCGTAATAGAGGTTAAGGCAACAAAATTACCGGTTTTTTCACAAAAAATCTATTATTTTACCGAAAAAAAAGAGATTTAATTAATACGAACTTCAAATACAATGAGAGCCTAAAAGTTATCAAAAATGAGTCAATATTTTTAGATAAGAAAAATGCCTAAAAATTTCCCAAAAAATAAAAATAAACGACATTTCATGAGATCTCAATTACAAGATATTATTGGCGGCCATAAAATTGAGGATAATTTCTATGGACATTACATTAACCGTAATTACAACGGATCTAAATCAACAAAAATATTACTTTTAATTGAATCTAATTATTAGTTATTTGAGTGAAGCATAAAATTAAGTCAATTTTGAGGCTATTTTCGTCGGAAAAGACCTTAATCTTGAAAATAATGGTTTAATTGAAAAACATAAACAAAATATACGAACCTCTGAGCGAAACAATGAGACAATCAATAGATTGACTCAAATAAGGCATCACTTGATTTAACAATTAATTGTCAAACAAATTGTCTTTTAATTAATTTGATTGTCGTTTGCTTTTCATAACAAACACTTAACAAACATTAGTCTTAATAACAATTTTATTGAATAATTGATATAATAATAACATTTGTTTCTTCCGAGTAATCAATTGGACGCCAATTAACTCAAAACATCTATTAATGTGAAACACATTTATCACTGGATTTGAATGAAAAATGTTTTCCCCAATCAATAGACGAATACAAATAATAATAAAAACATTTAAAAAACATTTGATTTTAATGTTTCCGACATTTTTTATGCGTAAAGTGTGTGAACACAACGGCTGTCAAACAAATACAAACAATTTTTTGTGAATCATTGGCCGAACACTTTTGGTTTGCAGTTCACGGCTTTTACTCATTGGTGGCAAACATTTTTTCCACAAATATTTCTGACATTTTGTATATTCATTCATCCGATTCGCGGATCAAAGAGTTGTTTGCTTTAGACGTCATTCGCCGAGTGATTCAGAAAACCAAATATTTTTGTAGACATTTCCTCTCGAAATCAAACAAAACAAGTCTATAACAAAATACAGACTATTGTACATAATGTAAAAATATTCTTGATAAGTTTAAAGCCCTCAACTTGATAAATGATTAAACATGCATGCTTTAAAAAGGCTCATCATGTTAAACGTTATCAATAATGTACATTGGTCAGTTTATTTCGTGTATTTAACCAAAGTTTTATTTAATTTTGATAATCGGTGGATGAGTTGTTGAGAACGTTGTTTGTGGTAATGTATGAGACAATTGAACATTGAATCGGGTGTTGTCAGCAAAACATCGCTTCAATCGCTTTATCATCAAATCAATTGAAAATCGATTGTCTGTTGAATAGTATTGAAGTCGTGATTAAAACCATTAATCGATTTATTAATAAATCAATTGAAAAATCGATTCGTGTTTTAAAGCGAATCAAAGTTTGTTTAAAAAGCGTTTCTCTGTTTGTCTAAAACTGTTTTATTACTTAAATTGGTCACAAATGATGGAAATGGAGGAAAACAGCGAAGAAATGATCGAAGAGGACGAGAAACAGCACTCGGATGCGATGGTACTGACCGATAACGAAGAGGCCGATAGTGAGACCGATGCCGGTATTGATGCCAATGTCTGCCAATGCAATACCCAATCGATTGTTAACACGATTATTGACTATTCAATTGACTATTGCATTGAGAAAATTATTTTCACAACTTTTCCGAATCATTTACTCAAGTTTTCTCTCATCTCTTCATTTCTGACCAGAGTTTCAGAACTGGTCTTAAGTTAATCCCAAATGTTGTTTGACTCAAATCTTTGTTTGCCTATAATCAGGGAATGTCTGCGAATTGGAATCAAATCAGTTGTCGGCAGTGGTTCCCAATCTGATCAACAGTTCCGGAGAGTGCAGTAATGATGAGACCGATAGTCAACAGATAATCGGCGACGAAAGTGTCGGACACTCACAGAATGTGAAGATCGTTAAGGTTTGAATCACTTCTTAACTTTAATTTGGCGCTAATTTGTTTGTCTTGTCCTAAAAGGTGGTTCCCTTACCTCACGCCCGCTCTGAAGTCTGGTCTTACTTCGGGTTCATAGCCGACGACGAGGGAGAGATTCAGGACAAGAAGAAAGCCATTTGTAAGATATGTGCCTCAACTCTGGCCTATTCGGGAAACACAACAAATCTGTTCACTCACCTGAAAGCCATGCATCCGGAGGCACAGCCACAGAAGTTGGCCCCCACTAACAGAACCCCCAGAACCGGCAAAAAGATGGGCAAAAGAAAGTCAGATGTTTTGGACTCACCGACGGGTCCTTTGATAGTGAGAGCGATAACCTATACCTCACACAACGACAATATGTTTGACGAGGACGCACAGACCGGTGCTATCCTCACATCAAAAGCTTTGAGCAAATCTCCGCACAACACATATAACTCGTCTTCGAGTCTATCCGACTCTCACAGCAGTGTTTTGGCCACCGATGACATCACAAACTCAGTGGTCAATTGGTTGGTCAAAGACTGTCGACCCATATGTGTGGTCGAAGGCAAAGGCTTTCAGGAAATGATCAGACTTTTGGCTCCAGGATATGTCATACCTGACAACAGAAGACTGACCGCTGCTGTAAAAAAGAGGTACGACGAGGTCAGGCGGGAACTCATTCTCAGGGCTATGAACGACGAGTGAACTCATATTTTATAATTCGTATAATTTGTATATTATTTTAATGTTTTAATTATTTTTTTTTCTTTCAAACAAATGTAAAACAGAAATGATTTCTAAAATTATGTAAAGTTTAGAAACCCTTTGAAATAAATAAATCCTTTTAGAGGAGATTCTTGAGCCAAACGGTGGGACTTCGCGCACACTATTATCGATCGGATCTATTATCGGATAACTAATCGAGAGTTTGGACCAATTCTAACAATTATTCCATTTAAACGAATTTCAGTTCTGTTCCCAAAACTATTCAGTCATTTATTGTTATTGTAGTCGAGAGTGAGGTTTGGGTCGAGTTTGTGAGTCCTTTCGTGAATTATCATTGAGTAGAGACGAGCGGTCGCGTAATTACAGGCCCTCCACTTGCATTTGAAGGGCTTCTCTCCCGTGTGTTTCCGTTTATGTTCGACCAGTTTATGGTAGGCCACGAGGGAGACCTCACAGCCGGGCCAATCACATTTGAAGCGATGCATTGCGCTATTGTTGGACTTATCGATTTTGATTTTACCAGAATGCTTTTTATAGCTATGCCTCTTAACTACGCCGTTGTAAAAGCTACCGAAGCTGCACCCGTCCCAACCACATTTGTACCAAATCCTTGTGTCCACTTGTCTTGATTTACGCATATAGTTGTGACTCCTTTTCTTCAGATTCACTACAAACCCATTGAAAAGTGAGCAAATCTATTGAGGAAATAATGGGTTTCTTTTCATACCATTATTTGGCGGACAGTGTTCTGTGCTTTCGATGCTTTCATAGCTATTACTGGAAATGTAGTTCTCTTCGATGTCTTGTTTGGAGTCCAAGTCATGACACAAATTGGTTAACACAAAGCTATTGATTTCATCGCAGTTCGTAACGGATAGTGGACTCTCTTCGAAACCACTGTCAACCATATCGTCTCTGATGGTAGTGTTGATGATCTGTTCCATTGATGATGGGGTCAACACATCCAAGGCTTTCATGTAATATATATCTTCAGTATTATACCACTCATTCTCGAAAGTATCGGTGGTTTGGCTTTGATTGGCACTGAAGTTGTGCTGTAAGTGTTGACAGGTATCTACTGTTTCACTATTCATGAAAGTCTTGACGTCAATATTTTGGTCAATTATCTCCTTCTGGTAATCGATTGTTTCAATCGCTTCCTTCTGATTAAAATTTTCTGTCTTATGCTTGACGTCAAACATTTCTATCAGAAATTGAGATAATTTTAATAACTTATAAATTAATCGAAATATTACTTCAAAATTGAAATTCAAAGAATGTTAACTCAGATACTGAAGGGTTGACTCAACACTTGATTTTGCAGGTATTCAATAATTTCGGATCAAATCCAGAATTTCAATTGATTTCTAGTATCGATTTTGATAAAATTAGAAGTATCTCGATCCAATTAGAAGCTCTAACAGTTAGCCAACTGAGCTGTATCTTGGCTTTCAAACTAATGTAATGATGTGCAGCAGAGAAGCAAAATACCATTTGCTGGATATTTTCAGAGCTATCTCTAATAGATTGATTGATTCTAGCAATTAATTGAAACTAATCACCAAATGGTCAATTAATCTTAGCTTCATTTTGGCAAGTACACTTTTACTTATTGGATGCTTCAAATGGCTGTTCTATAGATTGAAAATAAATATTTTTGGCGTTTATTTATTCAAAGTTTAAATTTGGGATTCGATGTATTCGTGACAAAAGTGATAAAACATTAACTCTTTGAGCGCTTGAATGTCAAACAAACTCAGAATTGATTGCAATCATAACTTTTCATTGATTTTCTACTCAAAGAGTGGGTAAAGATATAAATTAAATACAAATTCACTCGAACCTAATCATCAATTCATGGAATAATTATTCAAAATTATATCCAATCGTTTTTATCAATGAAAAGATCGAAAAAATCTCTAATTACGACAAAAATTACTCATTTGAAAAATAAAACAATTTAATGGTTGGAAATAATTATATCAAACTATAAACAAGTCTATAAACAAAAACTTGACATAATCAATTTTATAAAATTCTCTTCATTATACCACCAAGGGCAGTTTATAATGCTTATACTCAAAGAAACTTAATAAATCCTGGTTGAAAGTTAAATTGGAAGTGAAAAGTGGAAAATACTAATTTGTAATGAAAAGAATTCACAGATTGTCGAATTACATTAGAAAACAACTTGAAATTGAGCAAGATATATTGCATACCATATTGGTTTTCCCAGAGCGCTATATTCTTTTCCACCGAATCGATGACACTATTGTAGTGATCTATTTGGTACTTGTCATAAATGTTATGTCCATTTTTGACGAGAATCAGCACTTCTTTCAAAGTATTAAATCCTTGTTTATAATTCTGGTAAATATTGTCTAAAATCCAATTAATTTGTTGACTAATCGATAGTTCGCTTTCAATCACATTCATGTCATGCGTTTGACTCATCTTTGGAATAGTTTTGAGTAAACTTTCACTGAATATATTTCGGAATATTAGACGACTGGGACTTAACTATGAACGAGGAGACACTCAAAGAGACTCTTTGATGAGAACTGATCTGAAAGGACTTTCTCTCGTGAAATGAATTCTTTCCAACATTTTTGTCTTATTTATTGTATTGAAGGAAATGATTCATACAATTAGCTGATTATAAGATTGAATATTAACTCTTCGTTTTGTGATAATATTCAATGTTGGAGTGGATCCGATTCTACTCCAGTTAACCGATCATTTTGGCAAAAATAAGGGAAAATTCTTGTTTATTATTCATAAGTTTTTCTTCGCATTTAATTAATTCGTATAAAACTTAGTTATTCTCAAAGGAGGAAAATCATTGAGAAAATCATTAAACTGAAGAAAAAATAGTTTAGATATTCTGAGTTAATCTCGTTTTAACTCAAAAGTTATCAAAACACATAACGATTGTATTGAAAATTTTTTACACAAAACGTTATGCACTATTAGAGCACTCAGTCACGAAGGCAGAGCACAGAATAACTATAGGATCACTTTGAAAGTCACCAAATAATCTGTTTTTTGTATTTTTAGCTTATTTTCTATAAATAATTAAGAAAAGGAAAAATACTTCCAATTATTTTAATAATTTTTTCCATTCAACTCTTCCTCATTCACTTCAAATCCAAGGAAATACATACAAATATATATAGATATGGAGCAGGAATGTAGTCGTTTTTCATCTACTCTCATATTTTCAAAGTATTCCTGTTGAAAATTCGCATTGGATCTTGACAAAAATCGATAGACAACTTGTGGAGTATCTTCTGGTCATCTCAGAGGTCAGTATTTCAGTCATAAGTTATAACAATTCGTTAATTTTAATCTCATATTAAACGCATTTTGTTTGCAGATTATTAAAGAATTTAAATCCTGGTCCCCAAGAGTATCATTTTTTCTTATTTTGTAATCCATGTAATAATCGTAAATCAAAAATTAATCTTAAGCTCAACCCTGAAGGGAAAGACTGGGGGTTATCGCTAATAAATTAGAAGATATTCGGTGTAAAACAGGATAAACATCAAACGTCTCCTCTTTTTAGAATATTTTCTGAAAAATAAAATCAATTTCATTTAAATTTGATATTTTTAAAAGATTAAAAATTAAAAAACTGAGATAAATTGAGCAGGATAAATGCTATCCACTTAATTGATTTCAACGTTTAGATTAAATTTGTTTGAATTATCCGAAAGTAAAGATAATAAACTTTTTTCAAGAGTTGATTAAATTGTGATAAACAAAACATTTGTTGAAGTGAACGAAGGATTTAGACATCGAGTGCCGCCAATTATGAGGAATGAGTGGTCTTCATGATGACGAGCAAACACACGAACAAAAATTATGCCACTTCTCAGCCACCAAGATAACTTACAGATAACTTACGTTAGTTCATTAATTGAAAAAAAATCATTGAAATAAATGGTCTTTTACTTTGAGATGAATTTTAAATCTTTTTTTAATAAATTTAATTTAATTGGAAAATAATCTGAAATTCAAATAAATGTTTTGATTGGAATTAATTACTTTTTCTGTGAAACAAACTCATGACTGAAACGATTGAGAGCTGAAGAGTTGTCTAAACCTTAATTATAGGCTACCATCAGAAAAATCGAGTCAATGATTAAAGACATTTTTGGGTCAGCCCTAAAACATGTGATTAGAAACTTTGGAATCAATTTGGAATGTGAATTAGGAGTAGCAACTAGAAGTAACATGCTAAATTACTTTAAATTACATATAAACTATGAGTCAAATGAATTAAATAATGACTACAAGAATGTCACGAAATTGGACTCAAACATGATTTTCATATTTTATTCATCGATATATCAATGGATACACTCAAAGACAGACTCAAAGATAGACTCAAAGAGTTAGAGCTTCCAATTAGTCATCAAATTTTTTAACATTAGATAAATGAACTTTCAAATGGAAAACCCTATTTATGACTTTTAAAATGGCGATGATCAAATGTACTAGATAAGATAAATTAATCCATATCAACATAATATGAAAGTTGACTCTTCTCGTTGACCGACTCATTGTGCGATAGATTGTAGTAAACTTCTGAGAGGATATCATCCGCCAAATTGCTGGCAATGGTCAGCATCGTTGGCGAAATATTCAATCTATTCTTCGTCGGTGTGACCACTGATGATGGCTTTGATGCTTCGATCACCACTTGTTTGATGTTACTTGGGATCTGCTGTTTAGCGTTAACGGCCACGATTTTCACTTCATAGACACCGGGGTCAACATTTTTAATATTGATAACATTAATGTTCTTTTCGACCGGAGTGTTGGTCCAATTGACTGTCCCTTTCAGACGATAACTTACATAAAAACTGATTGCATTCACATTAGATTTGTTGAAAGTAACACATATTTGACTCTTCACTCCATCGCTATGTATTGGCTTAACAGTGAAACTGTTCAAATTGGCACTGTTTATATCCAAGCTCAGTCTCTTGGAATTAAAAACTTCGTTTCTGGTGTTCATTATTCTAAGTTTGCATTAAAACTATTATTACCAGAGATTGAAAGCGAACACAAATTAAGTCATTGAGTCGTTGAACACATTTAAGGCTTTGTTTGTCTCAAAAATGGATTTTTCTTATCAACGATAATATGATTTATTACGTATATTATCGCCAGAGAAGCAAAATATCAGAATTAAGCTCGAGTTCAATCTGTTTTCCAGTGAGAGATTCACTCAACTGAGCAGAGAGTTTAGCACAAGAGTTAGGTAATCGAAGCTAAGGTGACTTTTCTCTACCAATACCTCGAGACTTAATTCGAGTTAATTTTCAAGAACATAGCCGTTGGCTATTGGATCGACTTTTTTCTTACTTCTTCACTGATTTTTCCGCCAAAGTGTTTATGTTTAAGAAGTAAACTATTTTTGAAGCAAACTTGAAATATAAACACTCGAAACACTACTTATTGGGAGTTTAGGCGCAGAACAAGTCTAACATTTGTTTGACATTAAATATAATTTTCGAGAGACTAACGAATCAATTGAGAAAACATAGAATTCTCTCTTCTCTTCGCCAAAACATTTTCGACTTCAGACGTGAAACTGTTCCGCAAATAATTTAATGATAATTCATAATTAGTGACAATAGACACACTCTATTAACTTTTCTATTCTGTGCGCAACCGAATGGTGGAAATGCTGAAAACCAAAAAACACTTTGGCTATTGTGGAGTGGCTTCAGTTTCGTACATTTATCTCACAAAACAGCTATTGTTTGCCATTCTTTTACAATGACTTTATGAATGACTTATTGAATACAAGATATGATTTATAGTCGAGTTTAATGTTTGATAACCAATGGCTGTAAAACACTTTGCACTGGAAGTACACCCAATTAACGTCTCCTCCGAACAATTATTTTAAACTTGGAATATATTCAAAATCTAATTATCTATTTTCATGTCGAATGGAACATGCAAATTAAACCATAAAAATTATAATTTTTACAGCCTTGCCTTGTTCAAATTAACAATAGACGGATAAAATAGCAGTTTAATGAATTCGGACATGCTTGATAACTTTTAATTTTTATTCTGAGAGCAATAAAATAACTTGTTTATTGACAATAAACTAGCAATTTATTATAAGACCTATTCATTTAGTTTTGTGAGTAAGCATTGTTTTGAATAAATTGACTCCAATTAAGGAAATGTGTTTCAAAATGTGGCCATCAATCAAATGGAAAGGTGTTTGGCATTACGTTCTTCAATAATAATTAAAGTTATTCAAGTATTTCAACAAAATTATCTCAAAATGATTGGATCAGTCATTTTGTTAGCGAATCAATGGAAAGATAATAAGTTAATTGAAGCACTGGTGGTAATCGCCATTCCCTAATAGATTGATAAGGGATTCAATATATTTAGTGTATGCAGGGTGCAATTCTGTTGTTCCAAGAAAGCCTTTATCTCTCTAATTGTCTGATTTCTTAATCCTTTCCTAAACACAAATTATCTCATTTTCATTGACTGATTAACCAATTCTTGAGTTTTGAAAGAAGTGAGTGAAATTAGTTTCCCACTAATCTAGCAATAATTGAGCAATCACAAACGAATAAAGCTGTCAGATAATGTTGATAGATCAAATATTTTCAATATCACAACTTTACGAAACATGTTTTTTGTTAGAATTGAACAAAAGGTCAGATAATGACTTCTTTGGGTTAAAACTAAGAGAAAAATAGGTCTCAACTAATCTGTTATCGATTTTTAGTTAATCAGACGATCAGTGTTTATGCGATGCCTTCAAATCGATTAGTTTTTCCTCTAAGACATCGTGTGATTGATTTATAAATAGTTAACTTTTCAATTAGAATCCATTGACTCAAAAGCAAGTTTAGTGAGAGCCAATGAATTATCCATGCTCAACTCTTCTCTAATTTGTCTGATCACAAGTTTTAGACATCAGATCATTAATTTTCGCCTATTTTTACTGCAATATATTGGACAAAATTTTTGAAACAATAATTAGATTGCATGCAATGCTTACAATGCTTGTTAGTGAGCTAGATCATCTGATTTCCCTATTGGTGTGACGAAAGTTTACAAGAAATACATAATTCATTTATTAGTCATTCTGTTCGGGAACTCAATTGATATGATTTGAGTGATTCGTCATTTCTATTGATATGATAGAGATTTGCATTATTTCCCATTCATTACATATTTTGCTTTTTTGACACAAATTATTGATTACCAGTCATTGTACTAAACCTTAGGGCCAGTAAAGGGGTGGCCGAAGGGACACACCTCATAGCAATTTGGTCATCAAATATTCGAAATTTGACGGCACTTGGAATAAATGTAATATTTAAGCTAGATCAACATTTTAGAAATCGTTAATTATAGAATTTGAGTGGAATTTTAATTAACCTAGTGGAAAAACAAACATCTCAAACAACTTGGAATACTGCAAACAGAGTCTCATAAACAGAATATAAGCAAATATATTGAATTACAATCTGATTGGTATGGAATTCATGAAATTGGTTCAGAGAAGGTTTTATTTATTCACTCGACTATTCATTTAATCCAATTTGTGTTATACGAGTGTCTATTCATTTGATCTGACGGTTGAATGTATTGTATTTTATTAGTGTTTTTAATGAATTTATTGTCGCCATTAAACTAAACTCAAATCTTATTCTCAATAAATTAGTTTTTATCGACAAAAATGTCTCTCAGATTGTGATTCACTGAATTGCATATCGAGTGATGAAAACGAAAAACTTTGTCATAACTTAGAAAACAATTTAAGAGTCCATTCGTTAATCGATGGCAGTTATCAGTCGAGTGTCTGATCCAAATGAAGGCTTGTCTCCAATCGACAAAAAGGCCACAAAGAAAAGTATGACTTTCCCTGTTATCAGTCTTGTCTCAAATTAATATCTACTGTCCTATCGCTTCTACTCCTGCAACACTCCAGACTCGAAATATTCACCTTTTTTAAAGCTAGCTAGCTCAACTCTATTATTTCATTTATAATTTTGTTTTCCTTTGTTTTATGTAAAGAACAGACCTTGGAAAATTACACGAATTTATTTCTTTGAAAAAAAATTAATTTCATTTCCTAATTTATTGAAACTAAGCATGCTAACTTACATTTCGTTTTATTTAATCATATATCAAACAAGTATTTAACAAGCAAAAATTTAATATAGCTATAAATTGAAGCTATTTGATGACTGATAATTAGCATGTTCAATTTTGGATCAAATTCTTGGAATATTCTCAATAAATTCAATGAATAAATACTTCATTCAAATCGTAGGCGTATTTAAGCAATGATTCAGTTTTCGGACAAAACTT
>JAQGBD010000948.1:0-20998 GCA_034698165.1 Punctoribates punctum | reverse complement strand
GAGAGAGAGAGAGAGAGAGAGAGAGAGATCCAGTATCAGTGCGATTGCATTGTGTGTTATATAAGTGAATGGCACTCAACTGTGAGCTTTGTTTCTAAGCCCTGATCGCACCACTAGTACTGCCAACACATGAATGGTATATATGAGCACTGCATCGATGAGTTCGGGCCAACACATGAGCTGATATTCGCGACAGACGTTTGACTTTTTGAATGACATTAGAATAGGAACTCATATCTGATATGTGGCGGAAAAATCATAACTAATTTGGTTTATTTGAAAATTTCATTGAAAATGACTTAAACGTCGACTCAATGGTAATATGTTTGATGAGAATTGTTTTGGTTTTGGCGTTTTCAGCACAAGACGTGATTTCGTAACGAATCCCCGAACACCGGAACAGAGTCTATGTCAGTGCCTCACAGTTAGAAACAAAGCACAACATAGTATTGTGTATTATAACATGCAATGCCTCAGAGCAGTGAAAGGCTGTGCAAAATAAACATTAATAATAGACACACTTCAATGACTTCAATGATTTTTGAAGCGCTTCTTCTCTCAGACCATATTTGAGCTGAAATTCGAAGAGAAGAGAAAAAGAGACAAAAAATGAAAAATATTGTGTATATTGTATTTTAGTTCATAAGTAATGTACGGATCAAGTATTGTATGTGATTGCAATCCAACAGTCCTCTGAACAGCGCCAACATCTTATCTGACTCGCAGACAAAATATATATCATGTTCTTCAGGCCCTCTTCCTCTCTGTCTTTTCTATTAGAGGAGAACTCCAGCGCTAAAAATGTTGTTCAGAATTTAATTCCGACTGACATCTAATGCCGAGTCCTCTTCAGTCGCTCTCCCTTTCCTCTCTTCATGGCTCTCAAATCGCTCTCTTATTGCTATTTGAAAATCTCATAGAATCTCAAATTCTGTGTCATTTTTGTGTGGTTTCTAAATAAGTAATTTTATTCCTGCCTTCCCTTCCCTTCCCTTCTATTCTCAATTCTTGTACTCTTTTCTCGTGTATTGATTTCGAATTAGCACAAAATGATTGTCTGTCTGTCCTTTCGTTTTCTCTTTTGGTGTCATTCTATGAATGAATAGCGAAAAAAGATTTGTTTGATTAACAAATCAACAAATGAGTCGACGATTCAAATGTTTTAAATGTATTTTTATCCCAATTTTCGGTCGATTTTTATTCTTCTTTCTCCACAAATATACGAAATTTTATATATATTTTTAATATGTTTTTTCTTCCGAAATATATTTGATTTCTTAATCGAATATATTTTTTGTCCCGATATATGCTCCGGTTTTTTGTTATTCTGTGCGCCTTATTCTTAGAAATAAATTTCACTTCAAATTTATTCCCAATGAATGAGAGCTCATAGAAACTCAGGGCTTACGTAATGTTTGGGACCCGAAAACCAATTCAATTCTTGAGCTCAATATAATATGAGATTTATTATTGACATGAATTTTGTTTATTATGATTATTATTTGCTTTGGCTTTGATTTTCTCGTCTTATTCACCGTTCATTTGCTTTAATCAATCACTTGTATTGTCCGCCGAAATAGGTTTCCATTTATTTAAATTTATTATACATTTATTTCGTTTGGCCTCTGATTACACATTAAACAGAATATCCAAATATATCTTCTCTGGGCTACCAGTGCTCTGATACCTAACCTATGTATCGGTGAGGACTGAGTACTCCAATAAAGGCTGAGTCCGAAGATAAATGAACTCATTATTAATATGAGAGTTATTTATAATTCTATGACTTATTCCATATTTATTTTATTTATGGTTAGATTCGAAAAATGGATTTATATTTAATATATTCTTAGTTCTCATTGGTATTCCTCCTCCACGCCATTAGGCTGTCCACACTTCTCGGCGCTCAGCATAAATCGTTATGTTATTTACGAATGTGTTTTCTCCAAATATTCTTGGAATTAATCTCTGCTATGAATCAGAATTATTTACATTAATATTTTCAGACGTTTTTTCGAGTTCTTGTTCTTCATTTGTTTCACAGATTATGAGATCATTTATTATGAATTTTTGTTTATATTTTGTTCGGATGAGTTTCTTATTCAATATAACAGACGCTATCTTTTCCGCTAAATTATCCTTTTTTTCGTCAAATTTAAGGAACAATTCATAACCACTTAATCTGTTTTTCTCTTCTGATTGTGACCGACGAGAAACTTATTGTCTCTTTTGATTGTAATAAAGAGTATGGAGTCTGAACTGCTGGCTGTGCGGAGGAACTGCCACTTGCGATAACTCATACACTGTTTTGCATATTATTTAAGGAAAGAATTTTCTCATCGATTTGTATGAATGCTTTAGTAGTCTATTAGTCAGTGCAGTGATTGAAAGAGATATTCATCAGACATACGCTCCTCTAAGGGCTTATTCATCTTCATTACAAGACAGTGAATGTGTCTTTGATTTCTTCTTTAGTCCACTTTATATATGAAAAATGGCCAGAATTTGTCGGACGACATAATCGTTTAGGTTTTTTCAGGCGTTAGTCCTCCAAAAATATTTTATTTATTTATAAACAACTTATATATTATTTGTTAAATTCGGTTCTCTTTATATTTGATTCGTTTGTCGTTTCTTTACTTCCTTTTTATATATTTCTCAGCCAATGATCAAAAGTATATCATTTGTTTTCCTCTTATTGTTCTTCTTATATGTCTTTATTAATATGTTTTGTCTGCAGTCGTGATCACTGGTCAGACATATTGGCAATGAGTCTCACGATATGTCTGCGCTCTCACTCTGTTTGAGTCCATCAGAATTCGTATAACTAATAGTCAAATATGTCTACAATTTATTTATTGAGTTTATTAGATTGATTTGACAGCATTTATATCACCCCTTCCCCAAAATGCGTGTTTTGTTTTCTACGGGAGAGTATAGTAGAGTTGTTGAGTGTTGATCACCGACACCTCCCAGCAATTTAAGGTCTGGTGTTTTTGGCCAAAACCGCTAAAATACGGTTTAATGCCTTCAGCGCCGATACATCTCTCAATCACATACTTTTAACATTAAACACATCTACTGTTAGGTTGAGCCAAATCTAAAGCGAAAGTTAGCGATGGCTCCCGTTATAAGAAGTAGTGTTCAATAGTTTAGATGCGAGCAAATCGATCACAACAAGCATCACATCACTGAACACTTATATATATATCCGTATCGGTTGCCAACAACTCTCTCTTTCTCTCTCTTCTCTTCTTTGCCTTTCGTTCGTATCGTTGAGTTTCTTACAGTTGTGTTAACTCTTATTCAGACTCGTTATGCGTTTGCTTCACATATTGCGAGGCAAAGGGATCTGTGAGCCTTCACTCCAGTAATGATTCGGCAATTATTTTGCCATCGCTTTTGCATAGCCTTTGAAGCAAATGGAGAACACAAATGAAAAAAGTTTGGGAAATAAAATCTCGAAATACATATAAAAACATTTGAGACACATATCGGTGTTTGATCATTGAGTGAACAACACATGTCTTGAGCTGGTAGTGGAGCCACTATTAGTGAGCAATACTCTCAGATTAATGACTTTTCAATGGCCATTCCCTACTCTATTGTTTTATTTCACTTTTTTTGTTCAGTTTTTATGTTTTTGCTGTGCTCTGAGTTGAGCCAAAAAATGTATTGAATGTGAAAAATCTATCAGAGATTCGGTGAATATAAACAGAAGCCATAAATCCATTGCATGTATGGAAGCATTTCTTTTGATTCCAGTCTTATATACTGTTCCGCTATTTTTCTTCACTATTTTTGTTATCAAAACTCTATTTTTATGTTATAATGTTTTGTAATGGTTTTGCTTAAATGTTTTGATGCTTTTCTCGTTTGGTTTAATACCATATTTAATGGTTTGGCTTTTGGAAAATATGCCACAAAAAGTCCATTTTTCGCTGTGTATATGGTGTGCCCACTAACAAAAGCCAGCGCACATATGAATGGCCTGTTTTGCAAATACTCTTCTCTGTTCTTCACAATTGGTTTTTATTTTACTCTTGGCTGTAAACTATCGCCGATTTCCTATTATATGGTTTTAAGCCATAATATGGTTTTATATATTGTATACGTATTTAAAGCTATCGTCTGTTCTCTGTTTTTATTTTATTTTTATGTCCGACTATTTAAGAGCCGTTCATAGCCTATGAGTAAAAGTTTAGTAAAACAGATCGTTTTGGGACCAATCAATCCAATCAAAAGCACACATCATATTATTTTAGTACACTTTTAGTACTCTGTTTTGTTGTGGCAATAGTATTGGCAATAGTACCCAGGCATAAATAGCTCAGAAATGCATTTAATTTCACCCTAAACCATAAGTTGCCCTTTTCTTCTGGTCTGACTCAGGACTTGGTCTTTCATCAGCTAGTCTTGTGTGTGGCGTAATGTTGTGTCTGACCATAAACCATATAAATTGTCGGCCCTTTCCCTCTGCCTGTGTGTCTGTTTTGGTTGTGTCGGTTGAGAAGTAACTTATTTTTGTTGATAAAGAATTAATTGTGCGCTCAGTAGTGGTGACCGACTCTTATAATAAGGAAAATAGCGGTCAATAGTGAAGGCGAAGAGCGAACCAAAAGGCGATGAAAGAGTCCAAATGAAACGCCTATTTGTTGGCTCAGAATAGCACAGAATAGTTTTTAGACCTGATTTTTCTCATTGCTTTTGGTGGCACTAATAGTTAACTTGCAGTAAGTGTTGTGTCCCTAACACTGAATCGACAGAAAAATATTGTTCGCAAACAATCCAATAGAAGAGATGAAATCCAATGAAAGAAATGGATTTTGTGCTCAGAATAGAGAGTAGAGGGAAACCATAGAACACAAGTTGAAAATAGAAGGCAGTCCTCAGTTAACGGCTATAAAAATGATTTTCTTTCGTTCACTTTTCTCGTCAATAATTATTTTGCTTCCCATATATGGGACTCAGACTCTGCTGGGGTTAGTCTGATGTGAATCCCAGCGCCGAATGGGTGGACGCAAACAAAAAAGAGTAATAAAAAATATAAGTAAAGCAGAGAAAAAGTAATATATTTTATTGAATGAATGATTATTGATTGTATGTGTGTTTTGCTGGCGGTCTCTCCAAATGGCATATCTTATTCTTAAACCATTAGTTCTCTACCATTGGTGTGTTAGTAAACTATCATTATATTCTTGTGATATTCTTCTGGATCAACCATTACAATCATTTAGTCTATTATCTCTCTCGAAGAGAGTTCTGTTCTGTTCTGTTCTGTTCCACTGCCAGCACAACAACAACAAACAGCACATAAAGCCAGAGCACCGAATCGCAAACTCCTTCTAAGACTTGGACACAATCTTCGAGTCTGATTCTTCTGGTGCTAAGGGTATGCCCAGAGTTAGTAGCACTGGTATCAGCTCAGGCACACAATCATCAATCTTATCGTTCTTTTTACTTTACTAAATGCTTTTAGCTTTGCTTTCAAATTGTCTCTAACTCTGTATATAATACCAAAGTTTTTCGTATACTTTTCTCTCACATAACAGAAAAGCGTTAACTTTCGTCAGCTTTCAGTCACTAACTTATTATTCTATACCTTCTTCTCGTCTTAAAGCCTCGACTCCTCTCATCTCTGAGTTGAGGCTAAACGTTGACTGTAAACAAAATTTGCAATTCGCTGACGAAATGTGTTTTTTCGTACATATTTTTAAATGAAATATTATTTTGTTCTGTTCTCCTCTTCCTGTGCCGTAAAGTGATTCAGAGTGAGCGGCAAATTCTCGAATTATGAGTCAGTTTTGCTTTTCATCCCTAACTCAAGGAATTTGATGCACTGATAGACTATGAGATAAAAAAGTGTATAAAAATTAGAAAATTTCAATCAAAGTCAAAGTCGTGCCTCCGAACAGTCCTAACACTAGACTGGGTTTTAGAGTTGAAGATTGACTTTTCCTCATCGCTCGTGTGTTAAGAAAATGAGTTGCATTTCAGACGTTAGAGTCAGTGCTTGTAATCCGGGCTGAAGTGAAGCGCGAACTTAACTGAACCTCTCTTTTCAAACGGCAATCATATTATTATTACTCTTATATTAGTGTAGATTCGGAGTCAATGTGTTGTTATGCACTGAAAAACTCTAATTTGATATCTCATCCACAATAGCATTGGCAGCACATCTGCATAAATGGATGGATGGATGAGTTAAGTTTGAGACGTGTCATACAGAAGACATTGTGCAATAGATAGATGTGCTGTGCCAGAAGTGAGAGCCAGAGAGCAATCCTTGTTAAATATGCATGAGTTTCATGTGAGGCAAACGCTTTTATGCTTCATATGTGATCTCTTTGGCTGCACAGCACTTCTGCCACTGTCTCTCTCCTTAGCACTGGTGATGCTGTGATTCCTTCTTTTCTTTTCATTGCAATCCTTTTCGTCTTATATATAGAAAAGTGAGAGCAAAGGCTATATTATAAAATTAAAAAAAAAAACTGAAGCCCTGTTCCTATCCATAGCAACATCGCTTTCAATTCATTTTAAGCACAACACTCTTAATTGATTGTTTCCCTCCAATACAATGAACACACAAACCATGGCTCTCCTCCGCACATAACACATATCAAATTCAATGTTTGGCTTAAGAGATCGCAGAGCACAGCCCTATTCTGAGCTCATTCTTTTCTAATCACATATAAGAGTATGAAAATTCTTTCCTCTTTTATAACTTTCATTTTCTTCGCACTGTTTTCTTCAGTTAATTCTTTTCATTATTTTCTGTGGAAAAAAGTTCTTCCGTTTCTCTAAACCCATTCTAACCGCTCTTTACTACTACTCATTCTGTTCGCTCATCTTCTCATTGGCACTCATTCAGTGCCCAAAAAATTAAGTGAAGAGATGAGGAGAGAAAAAATGCTCGTCTTCTCTATCTATATATCCATTCATACATATTGTCTGTGAAGTGTGTGTTTTGTGAGGACAACAGTCTCTGTATTCCGAGTCTTGTTATTGAGAACCAGAAAATTGTTGGATATGAAGACCAATACTAGAATTAGAGAGAAGAGTGCAATACTTTTAGCTTCTCTCTCCCTTTCCTCTTATATGAGACATTGATTTTTTTTTGCCCATTTCTCTCGCACTCGCTCTGGGATTAGTATAAGGATTTGTTGGCAAAAAAGGTGGCCTTTAGTTGGCTGTACACTAACTCACTATAGCCTTCAGTTTTTTAGTTTAGTTGTCTGTTGAGAATTGGGATTCGTTTTAGGCTTTAGTGTTAAACACCTTTGCGCATCATTATCTCGCACAAATACACTAAACATACACTACTGGCACTGAACAGCAGTCTGTCCTTCTATTACCCGACTCCAGGCATAGCAGAGGCAAACCATTTAGTTTTAAAGCCAATTCTTCTCCGCGAAAAACCCCAAAACAAATCGATTTATATATCGAACTAAAGGTGTATTTTAACGAATATACCGCTCTCTCGCGCTGTGCGACACAACACAACACCCATTGCGCTCTTGGATGCTGTCCTCACACATCTTCATTCATCAACATTTGAATTCTGTTCTTTCTCTTTGATTTTTAACTATTTTCAACCAAATTCTGTTCACTATTTCTTAGTTTATTTCTCTTTATATTTATTTTAGTTTTCATATTATTTTTCTCATCTTTTTTTACTATCGACACAACAAAAAACTGTTCTCTTCTTTGTGTTGAATATTTCCTTTACTCTATTGATAGTGAAATAGTTGTGGAAAATACAGAAATTATTATTATTCTGTCAATACTTGTGAGTGAATGGCAGACAATCTCTTCAACTCGTCGGCTAATAATCTATTTTATAACAAAATATTTATTTTTCTCTTAATATTTATGAATAGAATTTCTCAGAGAATCTGAATATTTCGTGTCTTTTCCTAATGAATACAATTGAGAGGAAATTATATTTATTTTTGCTCCGAACAAAAACACAGAAACTAATAATAATTTGTTCAAATGATGTTCACTTAATGTTTGGTTTCTGTTTGGCCCCACATGTGATTCATTATTCTGTGCGGAGAGAAATTTTGTTTTTGTTTTGCCTCTCCTTTGTTAAGAGTCTTACTCCTAATTAAAACTGTTTTGATATTAGCATTGAATTGAAGTCACAAATAATTTTATTTCTCTTCTTTTTTTGTGTTCGTCGGCCGTAAATCAATTGCTAATTAGTTAGGGATGGCATCCAAAAAGTGTCTCAACACAGACACACATAATGCCAATGAATCACAAACTGAATCAATTCAATGAATGTGAGGCTTAGTTCGCATGATTGCAAATCTGGCGATACTTAATAAGGCAGATGTTTGCATAACCTTGTTATTAATGGTGATTCTCTCTCTCGCTTTCTCCCCTTCAACATCCCTGTTCTCTAAGTTCAATTTGCTTGCACAGACAGTTTTGAGCACTACCTGATGCTCTTCACTGATGGCCTCAGATTGTGCTCTCGTACTCTCTCTCTCTCTCTCATACCATCTGACAAATAAGGAATAAATTATAACATTTGAGAACACTTGTGGAGTAAATGCCGTTTTTATTGGCAAAAAACTAATTTTCATCCATTAATTAACTAATAACTGATTTTAAGATATAATTTGTTGACTAAATGAGTGTCTGAGTTATAAAATAAACAAAACTTATTGCCTCTATTGAGTTGATGGCAGAGTTTTGTTGCCACGCAATTAAACTGGAGTTTTGGCCATAGATTTGCTATTCTGTTGGCCGACAGCTTTGAAGTTAACTTTTTTAATGATCATTTTGAAAGTTCTCAATATTTTCGATGGGATTCGAGGAACAGAATGAATAGCAACTAAACTATGAGAATCATCAGATTATATACTCCTCCGTTCCTCTCCTCTCTCTGTTCTAACTGTGTTTCCCCTCAGCACTGGTGCCCCAGCCGTCCATTTTCGAGGCACTCTTTGTTGTAAATCTCAATATTAGAGTTAATTTTCAAATTGCATAAAATGAAAAATGAATGCTATTATGAAAACGAGTGAATCGATTGCTCTCTGAAAACACAGTTTTTGAGTCCAGAATATTATTCAAAAGCAAAACTGTTCGCCAAATGCTATAAAACTATCTTTTGTTTCTCTCTTTTGTCTCTTTTTTGCCAATGTTTTGTTATTTATTGCATCCCCTTATGTTTCACTCTTTCTCTCTATTGTTTCTTCGACTGTTTGGCTGTCGTTTAAATTGAGTCCACTTTTTGAAATTGACTTCAGTTTCAACTCGTTCTCTCTCTCTCTCTCTCTCTCTCTCTCTCTCTCTCTCTCTCTCTCTCTCTCTCTCTCTCCTCCAGAGCACAAACTTTATTATAAAGATTTTGTGAGACATCGATCACAAACAGAAGGAGAGGAAAGAGTAAAATAGTTTTCACTTTCAGTTAAACAGCAAATGATTTTATACAATAAGAAGCAGAACTCCAAATGAAATATAATATAATATTTTTTTAGTTAAACACAATAAATGAAGGCATCAGTTATGAACCCATTCCTCACTCTTATTGGTGTCTAAGATATAGTATTTGTATTGACCAAAAAATTTCTTAGATTTCTACCAAATATATTATATATCGGAAGATATATGTCTTGTTATGAGTCAGAGCCATACGACTGCTGCCAAACACTTCTATTCTTCTTTTGATTTTGGATTTTCAGGCGTCAGCTGTTCTCATAATAATTATTGAAAAGTTTAAGTTTAGCGAAAAATATTTGTTGCCAACTAAAAAAAGGAGCCAACAATTCATTCTGTGCGATGGCCTCATGTCTTGCCAGCAGCCAAAGCAGTCTATAATTTTGATTGTAGCCAATAATCTCTATATATATTTGAGTTGAACTTCTTCTCCGGTCATAAAGAGAATCACATCTCATGTTCAGAGACATCACTGGAAAAATATTTTTTCCAATAAAGAATATATGACTTCGAAGGCCTTCTATTGCTATCCCTCTCTGACTCTCCCTGTGTTGAGTGATAACAGCTTTATGTCGAATAGTGGCCGGAATGCGATTCCATTCATATGGCACTATGACATCCACTGGCCTTATGTAGTGCCAGTGGCAGAGTCACTACAATATGCACTTCTCATGAATCGTGTGATGTGTCTCTGCCTCACAGTTGACAACTGCTTATCGTTTTATTTTCAAACATTAGATTTGCACTCAATTTGAGTCCATAGTTGTTGTGAACCCGAAAAATATATTTATGCCTCCAATGGCTTCAATGCTCTGTAAATGTTTGCTTTTGACAAAAATAATGCTGTTTTTTGCGAGTCTTCATATCTATTAGCTTTTCAGACGATTTTATGCTTCTCTAACAGAGCTCTTCATATCAAACACACGGCTCTGTCCGATGAATTGTATGTCTAATAATATTTGATATACTTTGAAATAATTTCATTTCTCGCCTGAGCTCCTCATCTCAATAACCAGAGCTCTCCTCATCTTATCTCCTATTCTGATAGTGAAATTGTGCTGTGCTCTGAGGCACTGGTAATCAAATCAATTAGCTGTTTATTAGACTAAAATATGTGACATTTTATTGCATAACAACCTTTTTGTTGGCTTATTATGTGTTCACAACGTTATCACATATCAAATACATGTTTAGTCTTTTGAAAAGACATCCCTTGTTATGGAACTACTTTATCGAACGAATCAGATATCAATCTCTCCAAAGATTTCTTTTCCAGAATACTTTTCAACACTAATTGCGCTGAAAATTGGCCCAAAATTTACAAGTATTTCAAATAAGAGCAAAAATATTTATAACATTCGCCAAACGATAATAAACTGTCGCCTCATATAGTGTCGAATATATTGATTGCCTCTAATTTGTGTGTTTCCGTCATTTGACTGGCGATTGCTTTTAATCAATTTGTTCTGACTTTTCAGCTCTGGTTGGCTCTTATCAGTGAAAACGGTCACTCTTTTAATCTTGGGCTCCATTTTTCATTTCTCCTTTACATTAGTTTTAAAGCCAATCAACAAATACTCTTGAGTTTAATTTTTCTTTCAAAACACAATTGCTTTGGAAACACATTTCTCTGTATTTGTTGTGTTTTTCATCTGTTTTACGAAAAAACAATTTTCTTCTTCTTTTTTATCGGAAAAAATATTATCGAATAAAAAGGTTTAAAATGTGTGACAATTATATTCAAACGATTACTTTTGCCGTACATTTCGGTTATTTGTTTGCCTCCAATAAAAATTTGAATTCGTTTTCGAGTCTAATGTTTTTGAATTTTTCGGTTTTTCAGATCGAAAGGCAAATTAAACTCTTCTTTTTGGTAGACAAAAGTGGTGTGCAATACACCAGAAGTCGATCCCATTTTGGAGACTAAAAATTATATTAAATTATTTGTTGCCAACAAAAATCCAATTCATTGCGGATTCAATTTTCAAAATTCAAATATCAGTGAAAATTATTCCCTTTTGGCCACTAATGCCGGAAAATGTTTTCACATCAATAGTCGTAAAAATTTGTGAGATTTTCGGTTTCATATAAACTTCTATTTTTGACTCTTTTCCTCTCTATTCGTATGAATGAATAGTGAAAATACCTGAAAAGCAATTTCTTTATTCTTTCCTCTTTTCACTCTCCCATAGAGTCTCTCCTTTTTTTCGCACAGCATTTGATTCTCTCCTTTCTATTAATAGTATTTTTATATACATTTCTTTTTCTGTCTTTAATTTTTTGTTTGTTTGGCTGAAATGGTCACACATTGAAAGGCCTACAGTAATAGCATTTGAGTGAATCGTTGGCCAACACTTACGGTATTTTGTCGAGTATTTGAACTGACGTTAAATCAGAAAATCACTTAATTCCTGATTCGATGCTTTACTAGTATTTTGTTTTGCCTTTTTTGGTCTCTTCTCTTATTGCTGGAGAAAATTCTTTGCAATTTATTTGATTAAATATAAACCTCAAAAGAATAGCATAAATATATGGCTTTCCTCCGCTCTGTTCGTCTTTAGTGCTGAGCTCAAAATTTTTAGACTAAACTTTGGCCGACTTTTGGCCTTAATTTTGTGTCTCATTTATTTCATTTAACGTAATTTTCTTTTCGTTTAATTCTATGAAAATTATCTGAAAAATCGCTGAAAATCATTACTCTTTTGCTGTGACTATAATTATTTGATTTTCTTTTGCTATGCTTTCGAGTCGTTAATCAAATTATGAATGAAAAATAGGAAATGCTTTTTGACTTCTATTTAAATCGTATTGAAAAGAAATTTTTAAAAATTAATTTCATTCATTCACGAGATGTCTGGCGCTCAGACACAGCCTGTTAACCATTAGCTATAATTGTGTCCACCCAATAGGCCTAACCATTAAAGGAGATTGAATGCTGGGTTTTAGGCAGTCTATGGCCAGACCGACACTATTCCTGAATTGTCATCAATTTCTGGATTGATATCAAAAAAATATTTCCTTTTTATCCGACTTTATGTGTATTTTACATAAAATAAACAAAAGAGAAATTTATTTTTATTAAGAATAACTATTCTTTTATTACTTTAAATTTCTTTTGTATTCTCACCATTCTAGTTTTATTCACTGGTCTTATCGTGTAATCAAGGTTTATTTTCACACAAAAATATCCAGTTTTATTGGATTTTGTTTTTATGTCTTCTTTGCCTGGAATCTGATTTCTTAATATTTTCTCCTCATTTGATATATAGATATGTGAGTGAAAAGCATTCTGAATGCTAATTAAACTAGTTCAATTTGAATTTTCGTTGCTTCCCATAGCCTTTTGATCTTTTCAGCCAAAATTTTTATGACACGATTTACGCACATCTCAGACGAGATTATAATAAAACTATTGCTTCAAAAGACCATAATTTGCTTTATTTTTCTTCTTCTTCTCTTAACTTGAATATAGATTTGAATTTTCGTGATATATTGAAATTTGTTTTCTTCCAAACTCAAAATACTCGCAAGTATTTCCTGACTTCTGAACATGATTTTTGGTTTTAAATAAATATGAAAAAGAGAAGAATTTTTGTCTCATTCATATTCGTTGATATTTTGGTTGCACTCACTTATTACGTATTTATATGTATTGAATGTCATATATGTAATACATATTTGTAACTCACATTCATTTGCGTTTTCAGCTCTTTTTTTCGCCAATTTTCAGCCGCAATACCTGAGGGCTGACAACCTTTGCTTTTACTCAGACGCCTAGTATTACATAATTTTATGTATACCTATCCTGTGCTGTGCTGTGTATGTGTCTGTCGGCGCTCTTCTGGTGCATATCTATGAATATGTTAATTCGTCATTAAAGAGATTGCAAACGAGTGCAAAAAACATCTGATATTCTCAGCTCTTTTCTTAAGTAATACTAGTGTTGAGCACTGGTATCCCCGTCCCCGCCAATGTTTAATAAATGTAAATTTCCATTCTATTCAGCTCTGATTTCAGCTCAAATCTCTCCCCTAATGATCGGTTAAATATTAAGCAAATTTTATTCGATTATATTTATGCTGTTTTTGGGCTCTTATCTCATTCTGTGCTATTTTTCACAATTTGTGGCCACACTCCCAGTCCCTCTCCGGGTCCCTCTCCCGGTCTTGTTTTCTTAGTAATATCCAATGATTGCGTAATTTCTAAGCTATAGATATAAAGATTAGGAGAAAAGTAGTCGAAAATCTCTTAAATCTTTTATCGATTTTCTTCTGAAATAACTTTTAACTGTTGAGAGAATCCGAAGGAAATGAAAAAAAATTGGAGAAATCGATGGTTTGTTGGAAGGCTTTGTTTTATTTCCTCTGATATTAATTGGTTTTAATTTTTCTTCGCTTCACTGGTCTTTGGTTATTAGGTTTGTCTTTCGTTTCTCTGAGTATTTCAGTCTTTGTTTGGTTTTTTGTGTTGCAATTCATTTGACATTATGTTAACCATTGTTTAGTTTAAACCATTGTTTTGGTGGCTTTCCTTCCATTCAATTGAAATATAGCCCTCAATTGCATTCCCTATCATCTGTTCCTCACTTAATCTGTTAAAGTCTTGGCTCATCTCATTCTCTAGAGTTGTGTGAGGGCTGGTGGTGTTGAGAGGAGGACAGACCGTTCACTTATATTCTGTGCATTTTGTCTAATGATTTTCGGGGAATTCAAACGCGAATCCAATTGTCTGACTGTTTGGCCTAAAAATGATTGTCTTTTGTTCTCAACTTCAGTGCAATTCTTTCTATTCTTGCGATTTTTGGGCCCAAAAATGAAAGCGCTTTCAAACCATTAAATTAGTTGATTCGGAGTATATCTGAATTTTGTATTTTTATACGAAAATAAGTCTCTGAAAAATTACTTATTCTCTAAGTTATAATAAATTGTTTGTATTTTAGACGAGAATTTTGTTTATTATCTTCTAATATGTTTATTCAAGAGCTCAACCATTTTGTTGGAGCACTGAATTCGCTTTCACTTTATTCTGTGCAGAATTTCACGTACTCTTCTGTTTTCTAAGACATTATCGATTGACTCGAAAAAATATTTTTAACATTTCAGACAGACTTCTATTAATTCCAGACTCAGACTACTTATCGCATCTCTATTTTACTTTCAAATTGAACTAAATTTTTAGATAAATTTTGAACACAATTTTCGTTTAAATATAAAATTAGCCAAAACTACAATACTCTTCGCCAAAGTCTGCTTTTTTACTCTTCAACAGAATATTCTGTGCCTTATTCTGTGCCTTTTTCCTATAAAATTAATATTTATGAGACTTATATACGAGTTGAGAAGTGAGTGCAGACATCAGTCAAAACCGTCTGTATTTACTTATCGTCTAATTCTGGCATTTAATGCAATTTTGTCGCTCTTTGTGTTCGGTCTCTCACAAGATATTCATCATAACTGTGTTGGAAGTGTTGGAAATGTCGAATAGAAAGTACCAATTATTGGCTGCGCCGCCACTTCGGTCCCTTTGGCTCAGATTCAATGTGTGGAACAGTTTAACAGTTCCTGCATTTACTGTCAAAACGCGACCAGAATTACTAAATAGTTGCCAATAAGTGCTCTACAGTTTGTATGCCATAAACTCCGGGACCCATTCCCGGCCAGATCCCTGCTCCGATAGGGTTGTGCTCTCAGATAAATATAGTTTTGGAAAACAACAAACCCTTTATTATATTTTAATAAATTTGTTATTCAAATCAAATCAAACATTTTATTCGGAGAACAATTTCAAAATAATTCCTCTGATATGCAGTATTCGGGTCAGGAATTCCGGGCCGAGCTCTCTACTGTTAGCCAGGTCGTTCTGACACGTCTAGTTTGTGCTACAAATTGCATTGTCTGTAGCGTTGAATTGGCTTTCGATATATTGGTATATATTTTATTATTTTTTTTGTAAGAATTTGTATAACATATTCAGTGGGCATAGACTTGGAGTGTATAACACACTTGACATACAAAAGAAATGTTAACTCAAAACCCATAACACACACAAACTTTATAATATTTGTTGGTTTTGAGTGTTGAACACATTCATTGAAGCCATCATTTCTCGATTGTATACTTGCCTTCAATAGATGTGTATAAATTTGGGTTCAATTTTTTCCTCTCTCTCTCTCCGGTCCCTCTCATCTCAAATATGAGTTGACTACTGAATACAAAACGTTGTATTTTCGTGAAAGTATTGTAAAAGTCGAGGCACTGGTGAAGGACTGGACGCGCGATTCATTCAAAACAAAATTATTTTTATTATTATAACCGCAAGAATTGGTCGTTGAGGGCGACTATAAAATAGAGAATACAATAAAACTGGAGAACAATATATCAAAATTGAATTCGTGGCCGAAAAAAATGAAGAGAAAACTCTATTAGGGCTCAAGTTTTCCACTGAATTATTTTAGGCTTTTGTAGGCACTGGCAGTGAATGACTTTCTGTCGGAGCCACTTATGCTCGGTTTGTGGCTCATATGGTGGCCCGAAGTGTATCTCTCGATGGATTGCAGTCGTCATCCGAATCCATTTTTCTGACATATATTGCTTTTTATATGATTTTTTGTATACTTTTCTCCGATTTTATTATATAATATAAATTCATATTAAGTCTGTTTTTGTGTATTAAAACTTTCGCTTTTCATATATTCCCCGAACAATGAAAAGATGTTTTACTTCCACCCAAATTGTCGACGATTTTTGCACTCAGTTTAAGCTGGAAATAGTTCCCAGAAATTCGTGTTCATAACTCTTCCCTCTCCCCTCTCCTCCACTCAATCTACTCGTCTATTGCAGAGAAAAATATTATTATTATTTTTATGCGAATATATTTTGTGACTGAATTAATATCTGCTTTTATTTTTATTCTGTGCATTGGGTTAACCATAAAACCATTTGATTGCCGAATGGGGTCCCCCATCCACTTCTCGATTGCACAGCACAATGTGAATGAGTTGATTAAACACACATAAACTATTGGAGCACAGCATCTAATTAGGAGAATATGGCCCAAAGCTCTTTGTTTGAGCTCTTTTTTATTCATTTGTGTTTTATTATTATCCCTCTCAGTCTCTGAATTATATTTGATTACAAACTAAAATAGTTCTCGGTTTTTATTCACTCTTTTTTTCTCTCTTTTTAATCGATTGCTTTGTTGTAATGATTATGTGTTTTATACCCTGTGTTTAGTCAAATGTTTTTTACACAAATTGCATGAAATCCGTGAAATAATGTATGAAAACAGACATTAATTTACAAATTGAAACAATTTTTTTCATTTAACTGAATTTGTTTGATGTCTAACAGTTTGTATTGAATTTCGAGTCACATGTATTCCCTGTTATTCAGTGTAACCGAAAACGTTTATCACAACTTTTATTACAGTAATTGTGGAATAATGACAAACAAAAGATGTTTTCATTATTCGGTTCCAATTTTTTGTTTCAAATGAATTGTTTTTTAATCACTGTCTGCCGGCAATTGGCGACAGCATTGAAAAAAAATACTCAAAACTTGGTGTTAGGGTTGAGACAACTTTTCACGAGAATTCCGTTCACTAATCAGAGCTGTTCTCAACTCTAATTAAAGGGCGAAAACTGTTGTTTCACTCTCTGTGAGAGAGATGTCTATTGTTTTTCCATAACTGTTGTCTTCACTTCATTGGTCTAATTAATTGAATCCAAACATTTGCTGGCTTTTCTCTCTCAGAGGTTTCATTAAATTTAGTGATGTCTTCATATTATGATAACTTTTGCCGTTATTATCGTTATTATTATTATTATTACCTCAGAATAACACGTTATCTAATTCTGTGCTCTTTTCCTATTGTTTAGACGAAGAAAACAGTTGTCATGAAAGCAGTGGAGTAATGTATGGACGTCTTGTAACTCAAGATCAAATGGTGGCGTTGGCTGCACAACAGGGATCTACTGCCGCCGCACAGAAGACCGCGGCCCAAGTGGTGGCCAATGACTTGACGGCCACACTGAACAGTGCCAGCACTGCGACCAGAATCCAGTCAATGAAGTACAGGGAACCGAATACCGCTCCCCTCCGAAAACTCAGTGTTGATCTCATTAAGACCTACAAACACATTAACGAAGTAAGTATTCAACTATTCCAGTCCTCTTCCAGTCCTCTGACAATCAAATTATTTAATGCCAACTCCACAGTAATAACACTATATTCTTGGTCTAAGTTCTATCGTTGTTTTCTCTGCCATTCCTCTCTGTGAGTGACTGTCTCTCAAACCCTAATTGCATGCATTGCTTAACCCAAAAGGTATGAATGCTATTCCTGTTGAAGCAATTTATTCTCGGAGTCAGAGCTTTGCCTTCATATGAATATTCTTCGTGAGTGACAGTTGAGAGACATTTAAAATTTTCGACTTTTCACAGGAATGGCTTTGACTGCGAGCAGAGTATTGTGCGGCTAAACTATTTCACTTCAATTCACTCTTTCATATAATGCGAAGCATATAATTAAAGTGCTTTTAAAATAATTATCGCTTAAAAAACACAGTTTTTGTTTTTTGGCTAATTTGAAAGTAGGACTGACTTTCACTGAATCGCATTCTGCTCTCAGAGCTATTTGTGTGGATTGTCTCCTCTCTCTTCTCCCTCTCCTCTATAGTTGAGTGCAATTCCTTGACAGCAATTTTTCTCTTTTCTCTCGACAACGACTGGTAAACGACTTGAATGCCATCCCTTTGATAGGAGACCAGAAATTTTCTCTTCCTTTTTATTTATTCTTCTGTTCGACTCATTCTCTTTTGGTATAAAAGCGTTGAATTCGGGCGACGTTTGAACTCTTGTTTGACAATATTCTGCAGTCAGTTGTCGTCTCTTCCTATCTCTTCTTCTTCTGTTCCTCTTATTTTTGATGTGGTTTTTAGTTAAGGAATGAAATTATTGGAGTCTATCCGACCATAAAGTTTAGACTTCCAGTTGAAAAATGTATAAACTTTTTATTCAGACCTCAAATTCCTCTGCGATATAGCGATACGTTTGGCCGTCTGTTCAGTTCATTGTCGATATAATCCAATTATATTCACTCCAGGATTGAAATCAATGCTATCTTTTCGCTCATTTTTCTCAGCGTTTTGTTGTTTGGACTAATATTTTTCAAACGACTCCAATATCTCTCTTTTTATATTATTTTTCATTTTATTTTACTCTTTCATTCACTCCAACTGTTTTCACGACTTTTTTCACTCAAATCTATTGAAGGAAAAAAATAGAAGAAATTCCCTTCTCTTCGGCCAGAATTTTATTAGCGATTTATCTTTCTATCGACTGATTGCTAGAAAAGTCTACTTTTTATTTATTTTCTGTTTATTTTCGTTGTTTTCTCTGCACTTCTTCTCTCATCAGTTATATTGTCTCTCAATCCTTGCGGTTCTTAACTTCAAATATATAAGAAATCGACGATAGATTGAAAGTGAGAATCACTTTTCCTTTCAGACTTCCAGTCCTTAAGAAGTGCAAAGAGGCACTGGTAGAGGCGGTGCCGCCAAATATATTACTTTGTATTTGATTCCGATATAACCTTTAATGCGATGTCTGGATGAGAGTTGACCCCAATTCACGGCTCAATATATCTAACCCTATGTTTAGACCAGACTTTTCTTTAACTCTTTACTCGACATAACAAATGTCTGCGTTCTTTGTTCATCGTTTGCCGACTCATATAAGTTATTATTAATTTTTGCCAATCCTTAGACAGCATAAGTAGACATGAAATAACGTGTTTACCGATGTCTACCCCCTCATGGATTGCCCTAATATTTCCGTTAAAAGTTGAAAACTGGTAAAAATTGTTAGCAAAGGCTTACACCATAACCAGTGCTAAACATCTTATCTCACACACAGTTATATTTGCCAACAACAGTCATTCAGATCTAATGCCTGAACCTATTGCTGGCTTTCTTCAGCTGAAAAATCAATATTCCAAGAGCTCTGTTAGGCTCTATTTCGCTCTCTATCTCTCATTCCGTTTTGTATACCATTCGGGCTAAACATCACTTTAAAAATGTTAGCCTTGATTTTGACAGCATTTTGCCCTACCTTTCGACTATACCCGGATAATAATTGTTTTTCTACAAAAAAAAAAGATTACAATTTCCCGAAAATAAATCCAATTTGACATTAAATATATAATTGTTTTGTTCACTGATTAGCAAATAATTTCATTTGATTGTTGTCTCCGAGCCCTCAATCACTCGCTTTTCGTTGCTTTCAATGATTGAAAACATTTGATTCGAAATAATTTATTTAAAAACCCATTTAAAGGGAAAATTATTATTGTTTCTGACATTTGACTATTGACTGACACGTCTTTGAATTTGATTTAAAATTCAAATCATCTTTTGTCTCAATCCGAGGCGTATTTCAATTGAATTTTCTGGAATCAGAAAATTTATTCAATCGCTTAAAAAAATGAAATTCAAATTTAAATTTATTTTCAATTTGAAGGTATATTACGCGAAGAAGAAGCGGAGAGCCCAACAAACTCAGGGCGAAGACAACGCCAGTCATAAGAAGGAGAGGAAACTGTATAACGATGGCTATGATGACGATAATCACGACTACATCATCAGAAATGGCGAAAAGTTCTTCGATCGATACGAAATCGATTCCCTGATAGGAAAGGGCTCTTTCGGGCAAGTGGTCAAAGCCTATGACCACGATGACCAGTGTCACGTCGCAATAAAGATCATTAAGAACAAAAAGCCGTTCCTAAATCAGGCCCAGATTGAAGTGAAGCTCTTGGAACTGATGAATAATCACGAGTCGAACGGCACCTCATATTCTATCGGAAAAGACAAAATCGGTACGTCTGGTGACAACCCCTCTGACTCCCTCTCTGTCTAAATGTTTAGTCAGTCTTTGTGTGCCTCTAATGTCCTGACATTTCTTTTGATGTCAATTGTCTCCAATCAGTGCTTCTGATGTAATATAAAAACTAAAATAATATATATTTTTATCTCTCATTTCCTCTCTTTTATTACTCATATATTTAATGCATTTATTTTTGTCTCTGAAACTGCAGTTAAACTAAAGGGTCACTTCATGTGGAGGAACCACTTATGCCTAGTCTTCGAGTTGTTGTCATATAATTTATATGATTTACTACGAAACACAAACTTTCGCGGAGTGTCCCTAAACCTGACCCGAAAGTTCGCCCAACAGATGTGTACGGCTCTGATGTTCCTCTCGAACCCGGAGCTGTCTATCATTCACTGCGATCTGAAGCCCGAGAATATACTACTCTGTAGTCCTAAACGAAGTGCCATCAAAATTGTCGACTTCGGCAGCAGTTGTCAACTCGGAAAAAGGGTAAACACATTCTCCTCACTTACTTCACAATAGGTTTTCCCATTTTATTGAAAGACCTCTTTTGGAGTATTTTTTTCCTCCATTTAATGTCTATTACTTTTATACACTCTTTTAATATTACCGTATTCCCTCGTAAATAGCTGCATGCCGGTCTAGGTGAGGGAGACC
>JAQGBD010000947.1:0-21010 GCA_034698165.1 Punctoribates punctum | reverse complement strand
TCTCTCTCTCTCTCTCTCTCTCTCTCTCTCTCTCTCCAAAAATAATTAACATCTCTGTAATGAAAACTTGTTTTTCTTCTCAATATATGAGCCAAGACTTCGATTCATTTTCGGAGCGTTTTTTCTAATCAGATTATAATTTTAAAAGCTGTCTAATTATAGAGATATTCATGGTGGGGCAATTTGAATTTTTTGCTTTCTTAGTCAAATTCAAGGCTTTCTTGATGTCAGTCCGGATTTGAAGTGAAATCACCCAAAAAACGCTTTCATAGCTTTTATAACAAAACAATTTTGAAAGAAATTTATTTTGCATTCGACAGAAGAGAATCATTTATTTCAACAGATAATAGATTTTTCAAATATCTTAACACAAAAGCTGTTAAGCAGAGGAGAAAAGTTTCTCAAATGAATTATTGAGGATTTAAAAACCAATTCAATAATAAATTGTGTTTAAAATAATTATTCAATAGATAGCTCACACATATAGAGTACTCCCATATTGTGTATGGCTTTAGCCGAAGAAAACTATGAATAATAATAATTTATTTTTCTTTCGCTTAAAGATCATTATTATTCGCCTTAAAGTCAGATACGTTTTGAGAGATTTTCCGATTCGGACCGAAATGTTTACCTTAAAAAAGAAATTGAACTGAATATTGGGAGTCCTTAAGAATGAGTGCCTTAATACAAATCATCACACCATAGGGTGTGAGCCATTTAAAAATGTTTAGTCAAAAGGACTTGTGTTGGCTGTCATTTTATATTAAGTATTATTTTTTTTTTTGTATTACAAATTGTATTCAACAAAAGCCAACGAAAATTGATTTCATTTTCTCTATCCGTCTCTCACCTCAAACTTCATAAATGTTTTGAGTTTTTTTTTTCAAAAACAATTTCTAATTATTCTTCTCTTTGTTTTGCTTTTGGCATAACTTTTGGTTAATTTTATGATTTGTTTAATGAATTGTTCGATAAAAGTCTGGTTTGGAGAGGAATACAATTATTTTTGGAGAAAAAATGGTTCAATGGTTGGGAGATAACAACTAATTTATATTCTTATTATTCTATTATTATTCAATAGCTGTTTAAATAATTTTGTTTATTATGCCGATCGCTCCCATACTCAGACAATCCTCTATTCGACGGTCAGATCTAAACACTGGGCTCTTGGATAGTAACTGTTAACTAATTTCGGGAAAAATTCAAACCAATGAATGGATAGTGTTTTCCAATTATTAGAAGTAATTCACAAATAGACTGCTTTTGGAGTCAAAAACATTCTTCAATATTAAAAATAGAAGACTTTTTATTCTCTACAATATGTTTCTGTATTTGACTGCTATTGTTATTAAATTTGTTGGTAATTTGCAAGACTTCCATAGGCTAGTGATTTGCACCGGCAGTGCAGAGGCAGAGGAAATGCACAGCTATTTACACCCTCCAGAAGAATACTCGAGACTCGCGTTCTTCTGAGGGCTTTCTCTCTGTAAAGTATATTGAAAACTGTGTTTCACTCCTCAACTCAGCAGTCAATACATATGAAGTGGAAAATCTAAGTTAAGTCTAAAAAAGTGGTCATTTTCTTGTCTGGCTTTCCAACCATTTTTATGATGTATGGGATATATTGGATGTATAATAGAGTGGAATAGAGTCGAGCAGAAAATGAATGCAAACATTTTTATTATTATTTAGTGAATGCTTTCTTGCGTTCAAAAGCCATTGCATTTGTTTCTCGGCTTTTATTATTCTGTTCTCATTCTTTGCCTCTCTTTTCATAGTCTGGAAAAAGCAATTCTGATGTTATTATTGTTATTATTATTAGTCTTTTGTTATTAATAATAATGAGATTGATTTGAGAGTCAAAGTCTGTGTTCCTCTCCTTCACTATTTGCATGTATTTTCACCTTTTCGTTGGTCACTCCGATAATCAATTGTTGGGAACACTTGTTTCCATCAATTCTTAACACCGATTTTAGAGCATTTATTTTGTTTTGCTTCAAATTTCACGAATAGTTTTGAATTTAACTGATTTTACGACTTCGGTAATGAAGGCAAACCTCCAAACGTCTGAAACCGCTCTTTGTTTTGCTTTTTCTTTTGTTTTTCATGTATTCAAAGAAAGTGAAGGATTGAGAGAAGTGCCGCTCATTTGTATGCGAATCACTTTGTATACGAAACGTTTAAATTACATATCACTTGACTTTTTCATCACATTTTGCTTTATTTTTGCGATTAATTCCTTGAATTTGTTTAACAAAACTTCAATTCTTTCACACTTCAAGTGTTTTGTGATTTGTCTCTCTTTCTATTGTCTTTTGGCAAACGATTGGGTATTTCTTTGACTCTAAATAATAAATGATAGTCTCAGTCAATGAAATGCTTTTTCGGTATTTTGTGTTTTGTTTTGTAAAACCAAACACCGATTCCGTGCTTACAATCATTATTCACACAAAACGCAAATTGATTTCAAACCAAAGAATTTTCGTAACGTTTTTATTAGACTATTCTTATGCCAAATGACTTGACGTCCGAAATACAAGTGATTCATGACTTTCAAGGAGAACAGTCGGCCCCTTAACTCGACTAAACGCATCTGAATATCTATCAATTATTTTTGTTGGCCAGGGTCCTTCTTCAGCCACCAAAAAACTCATTAAAATTTCAGATTATATTATAAATCTATTTATCATTTGTTAAAAAAGAAGACCAAAAATGTTTGATTCGATTCAATCGCCGATAAATTTAAATTGAGTCCGAATTCAAACTAATTGCAAACAAAACTTAATTTTAATCTTCTTTTGGGTAAAACAAAGAAAACAAATTCATCGGAATCTAAACTAAAATCAAATTTCAGAACAACTTTGAGAGTCTTGTATTCAAATTCTCGACTGATTAACAATTATTTAGTTGAGGTCTTCAAGTCTTGGTTAAGGTCTTCCTCATTATTCAGATTATTTTTCGCACAAATTACTATCATTTAAAAAATGTTTGAATTTATTGTAATTCTGTTTAGAATTAAAACCATTGAAAGAATTCAAAGCTATTATTATTTGTTTTGAATTTAGTTTTATTCAGTATTTCTCTGATTTGAATTGTATTTAATATTTTTGTTGTTTTGAGTTTCGAGTTCACAATTAGTGATTCAAAAACCAGATTTTAATTTACACATAAAAATGCGGGAAATAAACATAAAAGTTCATTGAATTAATGAACAAGAATATAAAAATAGGTATATGACTCGGAATAAATAGTTTTAAAAAAAGAAATTCAATTATTTGGCTTTTGCCTAGAGTCTAATTTTGCTGTTAAAAAGTTTAAAATCAAATAATCTGAGTCAATCTGAAGAACTAGATTGGGAGCGATAAATAAATTCCGTGTTTCGGGAATTTACATAAATTTTATTTTTTTTATTCAATTATTTGGGGATTAAATACCAAATGAATAGATTTTGTGGCAAAAAGTTGTGATTTTGTTTCTTGTGGTCTCAAATTGGAGCAGATTTTACTCATTTCAAAGCCTTAATTACTAATTAAAACAATGCTCTCAGCGATGAATAATCGGGGCTTTAATTAGTGAATTAATTACTCCAATCAATATCTGATATTCATTATAATGAACACAATTTTCTCTTTTCAATCAAACGGTTGATTATTTGGGGAAAAATGTGACTCAATTTGAATAATAACTTCAATAAACGGCAAAAATTCTAATTAATATTTTAATTTCGTTAATACATTCATGAGTTTGGTTTCGAAATCCTTTCAGTAAAGCTTCCAATCCGTCAAATATTAATAATTTTTTTGACAATCGATTGAAAGTAACCCTTAAATCGATTTCGGAGTTACTCTTAATTAGAAAAAATCAATTAAACTTTCTTTTGAATGATTAATAAGTTATGTATTTACCGATCATTACAAACAAATACACATTTTTCCGTCTTTTGATCCGAAATGAGTGAAAAATTCAGAGCAAATCCAATCGTTTTTATGTTAATATCGATCTTAAAATAATTAATAGCCTTTTGATGAATTGTAAATGAAATCTAAGTAAACAGATTTTTGTGGAAAAATTCGTGAAAAAAATCATGAATTTCTTTCGGCTCAAGTGATATAAAATCAGATTTTCTTAGTTTTTCTTAGAATTTCTTAAACAATAAGTAAAATAATTTATCAAAATTTTTGGCAATCGATAGTTTGGAGCCTTTGAAGAGTGAATGCAAAGTATCGCCAAATGTTGCGGACTATTGAATAAAATTTAAATTTTCCTTCAGATCTATGATTATCTATTTTTTATGGTAATCCAATTTTGGCCAAAAAATGAGTGAATATTCACTAGAAGTGCAACAAATAGTAGAGAAGACCCGAAAGAAAGAAAAACTATTTCAATAATTCTCTCATTTATTTAATTTCTATAATAACTTACGTTTAAGTGATGTATATTTAAAACATTTATTTAAAGAAAAAATAAGTTATTATTTATAGCTTTTCATAGAGTGGGAGGTATTCGAGTGTAGAGAAGAAATTGTATTTAATATTTAATATAATTGAAATGAAATGAAAACTTTATATATACTGAGAAATTTAATTTAACATTAATCAAGGTTAGCGTCATTTTGAGCATGGTCTCAGTCTTATAAATTCTATGAATAATTCAATATTTTATATTATTTTTGCGCCGATTTTATATTGAATTAATGCCTACTCTTGTAATTCACCAAAATTGAGAAGAAATACATTTTGTGTGAGATTTTACACAATATTCTCGTTTGTCATTCGTATTCATTCGTAACCATAAGTTCATAGTTTAATGAACTGAAAGACAACCAAAAATTATTTTCGACGTTTGTTTCGTATATTTTTTGTGAACAGAGCTATGATTTTAAATGACTTAATTTTTGAATTTCATATGTTTTATGAATTCCTGAGCACAGAATTCCGAAATAATTATAATCGCTGTGAATCTAATGAATTGTTTTAAAGCCTCACTGCTATTGAATTTATGCCTTTCGCCTATTCCTCTAATTTTGTTGCTATTCTTCACTTATTTTGTTAACTGAAATCTTGAGAACCGAGTGGAGGCCTTATTATTAGCCGTTATGTAAGTGTTTTGTGTTAATAGTCGACGCACAGAATGAGTGTTAATTTGTAAATTAGTGGCAGATGTGTTGCACTTCTATTGAGATGTTGTCACACCTTCTCTGTAGTCATCTCTCACTCACTCTTTAGTTCGTGCCATCAGATGATGAAGTTATGATTAGATGGGATACCATTCCTTCATTTTTTATATCTAATATAATCAGAGGTTAACCCAAACGACCGAATTTAAACACTTGGCTCCAAATTATCCCAAATTATATGCTTTAATAATTATTTTTCACGAAATCCTCAAATATTCGGCAATCATTTGGTCCAGTTTTCAATTAGATCAAGCTCCTTTAGACTCAGTTATTCAATAATTTTGTTTGAGACCCTTGGCTACTACTGGACAGTCCTCTGTTAGTGCTATCGACAGCTCATCCATCCATTAGTAGCTTTTTTTGCTGATCAGCTAAAAACACTTCTTTATGTTTCGTCATATTTTTGTTGTTCATTGTATTGTTCTGTACTTTACTGTCTGGTGAGCGGCGGTGCCAGAGATGCCGGTTATTGGCACCGACCAGTAATCTAATATAGAAGTCAAGGCCGACTAATTGGTTCCCAGTTTTCAATGTTTTTCAAATGCATTACATTTGATGTAATTCTTTGATCTAATCAGTCATTAATACATTATATGAAATATGATTTAACTTTGATTTACATATACTTTAAATTGGGATACACTCCATATTGGGTTAAAAATGGCTCTATATTGGGATAGACTTTCATCCGTTAACTCTATTCTGGATTATTCTCGTCGATCATAAACAGCAATTCATTATATTCTGTGTTGAACTTTAGAGAACATCCCATAACTCAACCCTTCTCTATAGAAAAGATTAATTTCAATTCAGTGTTTGATTCGTTTGTGTGAAACCAGAGATTCATAGCCCAAAAGGCTATAAAAAGTTGGTTCGGGATAAATAAGTTTCTTTGACTGGAGTTCACCTGCAAAATGTTTTCGGACTTTTGTGTGCGAAATAAAGAAAAATTGTTTTCACTTTATATTTATTACAAATGAAAGTAAGAGAAAACGTTTGTTTTGTCTCATATATGGTGTGCTCCACAAGTCATACAACACTTTCGCTGAATATGTTTAGAATTGGTCTTAAAAATAGTGAAATAATTTATTATAACTTTCACTAAAAACTGTTCGGATAGACCACTAAATTGAACCTTTTTCTCCTTTTATTTTGCAAGACATTAGTTTCAATTTGTCTGAGTACCCTGCTGGATTTATTTTAATTTGAGCTCTTTTCTCAACCCTTACTTCTCACTAAGAAATTGATTATCTCTTGAAAAAGCCATTTATTTCTCCATAAAATTAATACTTTTTTTGTCTCTTCTGTTGATTTCTGAGAATAGTTTTTATAACAATTTTAATATGAATTAAACAAATGAATGATTAATACTATCTTTGGTTTTATTAAAATTTTGCCCTTTTTTGCTGTTCGGAGGAAATCCGCCGATAGTTATGTACATATTTATTATTACATATTTCCTATTCTGTTCACTGCGCCCATCCTTTCGGGCGCTGGTATTCAAAGATAATAAAATAATTATAAAGTAATTTGTATTTTAATGAATACACAAATGAGTTATTATTTTAATGCTCTTGTTGCTTTCATATTCACACAACTTTGAACTTGATTTATATGCATTGAATGCCAAGAGTTAAAAACAAAATTCATTAAAAAAATAAAAATGAATTAAAAGCTAATGTTTTATAACTGTTTATAAAGTGATTAAAATATTGTTTATTATTATGTAAATACTTATTATAAGTAATGAGAAAAAAATAATAATAACGTTATTTTGTTTTCTTATCTTAAAGACAATCAAAACATTTTTTTTTTCAGCGGTTTTTATAATAACTCTTTTGTTTTATTCGTGAAATTCAAAGCACTTATGTTTTTATTGTTATTTTGATGAAAAATTTTCGATGAATCTCAACAAAAACCAAGTCCTTTGAAGAAGAAGTGAACGGTTTTTGCACTCACAGGTAATTTCTATGTCCGGTGCTTTCAATTGGTGTTGCGCTGAGTGACCGATCGATCGGTAGCTCATTGAGAAAAGGGCTGATTATTGCACTGAATATTCTTTTGTAGTTATTTATTATGATTGACTTATATTCAAAAACTAAGTCTTTTTCCATAAATATTGTGGAAATGAAAAGTTTTCGGTCCAATGGACAGTTGTCTGCCTCCCAGACAACAAAAATAAGCGAAAACCAATTTTTCTATCGCTTTCTGTCTGTTCCCTAATTTGTGTGTTATTTGTGTTGTTTTGCCTGAAATTATGCCTCAATTTCTGATTTAAAGTGAATTTTAGAAAAAGTAGTTTTTTTTATACCCATTTCGTCGAACTTTCTTTTAGAGAGTATTTTACTCAAAACAAATCCAAAGTTATGTAAATTCGTTGGAAATCTTTGGATTTGATCTATGATTTGCTATAAAAGCGGATCAGTTGTGACCCCAATCGCAGTTTGAGTTGAGAAATAAATGCTAATTCAATTTGAATACCTTGTTATACGTTTGAAATACTTGTCAAAACAGTTTAACGCGTTTTCATTAGTATTGAAATCATTTATTTTTTTAAAAAATATTTTCCGCTTTAAACGTATTTTAATAATACTTTCATATTCTTAATGATTGGAATTAAGTTTTACCGAAAAATTATGCAAATCTTAACCTATTTTGTGTGTTATTTAGTGATCAGGTTAGACAGGAATTGGGCAAAACAGGAGCGAACCTATTGATAAGCAATTGACTATTTGGGAGGTTTTCTATTGCCATAAATGATTGAATTTTAAAATTGTCGGTCTTTTGGCTCATATGCTAAGCACTCAACTATTGTGTGATTTTTGCATTTTTTTCGCCAATTTTTTCGACCACTTTTGCATTCATTCACAAAAATATTCAGTAATCGTGAGGCCACTGATCGATGAACATAACCGATAAGGAACCAGATTTTCATATCCTCTCCAATAGTCTGAAGAGAAAAAATGGTTAAATAATTGGAAACCAAAGCCCTATGAAATTAGTTTCAATATTTCTTATATGAAAAAACACTTTTTTAGTCAGAAAAATATTTTTCAATTCATAACTCATGTAATGATTTGATGCATAGAATTCTCACTTAAGACCTGTGCTGTTCTGCTGTTGTGCTGTGCTGTTGGTCTTCAGAAAGTTTTAAGACTTTTTTCAATTGCACTCTCGTTTGGCATCACTTTTTTGCCGCCTTTTGTCTGTTTTTATCCCAAATTTCTTCGCATAACAACTGAATCGAAAAAGAATTTTAATATAATGTATAAAATGTATGCCTTTTTCATATACAACACAAATTTATAATCCATTTGTCATTTGTTCTCTATATTCACTTCAATTCAATGGTAATTCACTTTTATATATGAATTTTCTCATTTTTTCACTCAATAAATCTCTGGTAACTTCCGTTTAGGGCTTTTTTACCACAAATTTCTTTTTACTTGACTTTTATATTCATTTGTTATTAAGTCAATAAACTTGTTCTTTGTTTAAAATTTGTTCTTATTTTCAGTTTTTTTAGTTATTGAGAATTCGGACCAACAATGAAGTTCTCAAACAACAAAAATTCATTCAATTATATTCTGTGCAGCCATTGATTCCATACTTTCATTGTCTTCCAGAAGTCAGGTTTCAATCCAAAGTTTGAATCTTGGAAACTGTTTTGTCTATTAAGCTAAACAGTAGTAAAAAGCAATTAAAATGATTTTGATTTATATTTCGAAATTAGATTTTTATTGAAATTAAGTTCATTACAAATCATTTAAAGACAACTAAATGCTTAAAAAACTCATTATTTACTTTCAGATGACAGATATTATTGTGATTTTGATATTTATTTCGATGTAATCTAGATAATATTTAATTCGTCTTCCATTTTAATAATTATCTAGCTATCATTATATATATATGAATGACCAAGGCCAATGTTTGCTTAGAAACTATTAGACCGAAAAATTGAGACACTAATCAAATGCCAGTTTAATGGTTACCCCTTAGTTTCTGACCCACAATCTGTCTCACATACCCTTCCCTAAAGGCCTGGCCATTCCCTTTTCAGCTAAAGCTCTGAGAAAACACATGTCAGGTGAGGTTCACTTTGTCAGTTTGTCTGTCCTCCGCGGAATGGGAGCACTGGGTGTTGGTGAAAATGGTGAAAAAATTAATTACTTCCATCAGTTTGAAGACATTTTTCTCTCCGTTTGTATATAAGACACAGAATTTTCATTTTCTTTTGAATATTTGTGTAATACTTGTTTGGCAGACATTCCCCACAAAGAAGTGCCATCAAAACCAATCGAAGCATTGAATTACATTTCCTGTCAGCTCCTACCTACCGGTCCTGTCCTAACCTAATGCAATAATAGTATACATTTTTTCGGTGCATTTCTTTCTGAAGTCAAACTATTCGCCAAACTTTTGACTTATTTTTTTCTGTTTGCATAGAAAGCGAGTGAAACACAAAATATAATAATTATTATTTGAATTTTATTACCTTTTTTTATGGAGTTTTAAACTAAGGGTAGATTAAAAAATGAGCTCAAAATTGTTTATCTGATGTCCGCGTCGTTTGTCTTCTCTTTGATATTCACACACTTTTATAGTTATGAATAATTCAATGCGTTTTCGTCTAAAATACTTGATTTTAGGGATAAAAACTTTTATTTGTTTTTCACTCAACCGTCACATTCTAGTGTTGAAATCATAGCCTATTATTCTCAGAGTCTATACAAATATTTAAGTTTGTCTCTCATTGTGAATAATAATTAGATTTGAATGCAATGAATGCAAATTGAATGCAATTATTCGATATTTGATAAGAAAACGCGAATTTTTCTAACAACACATATGTTTGACCTGGGGCAATTTGGCTCTGCGTTAAAACAAAATTGATTTGCTAAATTATAACCTGGTCATAAAACTGAATGAAACGCCGAAAATTCAAATTAAATTAAGAATTCAAACAAGAATTTGATGCGAATAAAAATCAAAACTCATTTATTTTTCAATAGTTATGTCTATAATAATAGACTCTTTTGTTGACTGAATTCAAATTTTCTTTGAATGCAAACGAAAGGCTATTTTATTGGTTTGTTGGCCGCCGTTAGTCCGCATACCGACAGAGCACCGCCACAACAGAGTCGGGCCACTCGTCTGCATACGAGAAAAGCAATTCTTATAGAATTTAAAAGAGAATAAAATATGTAATTATTATTATCTGCGAGTCTTTGACGTGAATTAGTCTTATGGCTCTCCTCTCAGACGAGTTGAATAATAGCTTTTAACCTCACATCTGATCTCAACTTAAAAGCCTTTGTCAGTGAAGTGAGTGAAGAGAATAAGCAAATGATTTTATATTAAAAATAAGCTCCAAATGAGATGAAAATTGAATTTAAATGTCAAAAGTGTCTGACTTTTGCTGTCCTCTGATTAGAGCCTTGAATTGAAAATAAACGCAAAAACACTTTTAGAAAGAAATGGTTTTAATGGACGGCAGAGGAAAGGAAAACAGTGCCTGAATTTGGTACAAGAATTTACTTTTACACAAATATTATCATAAAATATGCATTTGTTTGAAATATTTTTCTTCAGTAGATAACTATTTTTTCGTGTTTTGCTCGCCTTTTAAAGGAAATGTTTACCAGTTTTTTATGATTTCAATCAATTACCAAATAATGAATATGTTATTGAAATCTAATGCATAAAATTTATTTTCTTTACTCAAATTTTAGTCTTGAATTAAAATTTTTTGAAACACAATTTCGGGTGAATTTACTTCTCTAATGATTCACATAATGTTAGGAAATATCACGCTTTTAATGGAATCGATTTTACTGGAAGTCATCCATTTAAAGGTTATTTCTTATGATTACAGAAAATGTGAAATTATAAAACATTTAACCTCTAAATTGAATTGAGATTTATAAGTATTTTCATACAATTTTAATCACAATCTTTCTCTTCAATAGAAATATTAACATTTGATCCGAGAGTTTATGTATTTCTGAATAGTTTATCCGAAAAAAGCCTTGAGTTTTGCGAAAAATGTCTATTTTATAGCATTTATCTCATCATTCATGTGATTTATTTTGATTTAATCGCAATCTATTTCAGAAATCAATCATTAAATGTGTGAAAAAATTCAATTAAATTCAATTTTAATTACATATCATATCGTCTCAAATGAGTTGATTTCAAAATTAGACGACTTTTTTATGAAAATTTAAGAAATTGGTTAATATTTATCTTAATCCCTGAGATTATAGACAGTGATAAAAGTTAGTGGATCATTTTTTCATCGCTTATTTCAAACCATTATTACTTTTTTTTCTCAATAAAACTCGATCTGAAATTATGGCTCAGACTGCGCTCAGCCCTAAGTTTCAGTTATGCAGACATAATATAAAATAGTTTAGATTAAATATATTTTATTAATAGTGTTGAACTTTTTATTCTAAAATCTGGAAGAGTAGCAAATAGCCAGGGTAAAAGACACTCTTTCAGATGGCACTCATAGATATAGCCTGCATTCGGTTGGAAAGCCCTAAAGTTTGGTTATTCCTCAGCACTTCTTTTAATGCTATAAATATTCACGATATCCACAATACATAACATAATAATAATAATAATAATAGAATTGTTGCAGAATTTCTTCAGAGATTAGACTCACTATTAATAGACTCGAATGGCATCGCATTAAAGCGCAACCAAAACAGACCACCAAAGGAGAGGAATAGACTTTGCTTTCCTCTACTTTTGATGCCAATCTAACCATGGTTTCCACTCCGGGCCACTTTACTCATAATATACTAAGTGTTTCGAAACTCGTTGAGTATTATAATTACCCGAAATTTGTGTCAAATAATTAGAATAATTAAATTAAATATTTCCAAACATTTGGCGTATTTTTATGATTAAACACTGATTTGTTTGGTTTATATTTGTTGACTGTTTTCCAAATACCATGAAAAACATGATTTTGTAGTTTTCTGTCTCTCATGAAATCAATTAGTTTATTGTCTCATAAATCTGTTAAAAAAAGTTTTGAGTAAATAAAGTGGAAAAATGTACGAAAAATATTTGCCTTGAATTGAGAATTCAATTGCTTTTATAGTCTATCAGGAAATGGCATATAATTAAGTTCATTAACACGACTTCAGTCGGTCCTAAAACACTAATTCATTGAACAAATTATTTGTTTTGACTTTATTTCAAAAATAAATATTCAAAATATTTTCGTTAAATTTTATTTTTTAGACAAAATTTAATATTTTTCTTTCCAAATGATTTCCTCATAGATTTCGGTTGTTATCAGTTCTGATGCCAAACATTATTCAATTATTCACTCGACAAATGAGTTTCAAATAAAACCGATTGAATTATATAATTGTTTTGACAAATTTATTGGAAAAACTCAAGATTTGAATCCCTTTCCATTTCTATTAGTAACTGTAAGTACGAAAAATCAATATTTACTTTCATATATGTTTTGCTTTCTCAGTTTTCTCAATGTTTTCTTGGTGTAATTTGTCTATCTGGCATAATTTAAACAAGGCAGTAACTGCTGCTTGAATGTTCTAGTCTAGACTCTAGAGTGAAGAGAACTTCTCTTGTTTTGCAAAATGAAAATGACCATCGTTTCCAGTATTCATGCATTTATTCATCGCGCCATTTGATAAGTTGCTGGCTTATGCTAAGCATCACCTGAATGGTTGCGTTTGTCCTATCATTGTGAGTGTGTTCCCCTGTCTTTCCCTTTTTCCTCTCCAAAGATGATTACACAGAATATCTAATGTTTATTAATGCATAAAATTAATGCATTGGTATGTCTTTCGATGCATTACTTCGAGGCTTTGGAAAAGTCTAACAATAAGTCCTTTTTTGCATCGAATACAGGAATCACTCAAACATTGAAATTATTTAACTTTGAACTCAAAAATTGCGAAGAAGTGCCAGAAATGCTTTTCAATAGATTTTTATGAGTCTGAAAAAAGTGAATTTTATGCCACTTCTTAGAGACCTCTTAAGAAATGGTTAACTATTTTTTTTTGTCGTATTATTTTTCGGTCTTGAATTTGATATTTGATATGAAGAAAATTTTAATTAAATTTTCTCCGTCTAGAGTCTAGACGTGTCTTCTGTCAACCAGTTCTTAAGATCATAAGCTGTGCTCAAAATGATTAGCAATTATAACCAGTGTTTGTGTCAATTAAGGCTTTCACCGGATTGCCAGTGAATTGCCAGTGGTTTTGGCACTCGATATCACAGATGAGAAGACAGATCATTCATTTGTCTCAAGGATTTGGTTATAAATCTCATTAACAGCAGATTCTGTCGATTGAATTAATTGAAATCTTTATTCAAACCCTTTTCAAAGTTCATTAACTTTGAATATTTGAAATTTTTAACCGCTTTTATCTTTGCTAAAGATAACCGTAATGTTCAAGGATGTAATAACTCTTAATCCTGGTGATGACCCCCTCTTAACATTGTCTTATCCCAAGTCTGGATAATATTCTAAAATTTCACTAAAAGTGGAATAAAGTATTAGTTTCTAATGCAATGCGATTACGATTACCTCTATTAATATCCCTATCCTTATCCTTATCCAAATGTGATGCAAATTCACAATTTATTTAACACCAATAGAGTTAATGAATTTATCTTTTTTGACCGCATTTGACTCAAAACTCATTTAATTGTCAAATATTTGTTTGAAATCAATTGAAGGGAATCTCGAATATTGACTCGTTTTTGATTAATTCAATGATTACCAGAATTACTGTCATTACAGGGCTGTCAATGACTCAAATATTTAACAATTTTTGTCTGATTTCGTGTCCAATCAATGAAATGTTGTCTGAAAAAAGTTAAAACTTTCCGATTAATCGACTCTCGGCTGCGAAACTCGATGTGAACTCTAATTCAATATTTCGGCTCAGAATTGAATGCTTTGATTTGATTTAATTAGTTTTGAGAAACTTATTCAACAAATAGTTTGAATGTTTTTCTCAAGAAATGGAAATCAGATTCAAACGAAATAAATTCGTTTATAATTTTTCAAAAAATAATACAAATCGTCGATAATTACTGTTCATATAATTTGAAAAATTCATTTATCATATGAACTGAAGGAACGAGTCTTTTATTTTAGTCGGAAATTCACTGCCAGTCAAAGAACAGTAAAAAAAACATTTAGTTTTAAATATAATATAGTTTTTCAGTTTTGCCAATAGTTTCGCCTCAAAGCAAAATACAAGAGAAATACATTCGCTTTCAAAACGAATTATTGTTGAAAATGATATTTAACTTCTTTCTCACTTATGCTGTGCAGTTGGAGAGCCCTTCATTGTAAAGGACTGGCAATAATTGACTTAAAATAAGTTCATCCCATTTGAAAGGCATTTAGCAATAGTGGTAGTCATGAATCGATTGATAGTCTTTTTTATTCGACTCAAGAAATACCTGAAAACTGGGCTTATGTTGGGCTCTGGTCGGGAGTGAGAGTTAGTGAGGGCTCAGAACAGGACATGACTAATATTCTTTGGTATGTTTTTCTACGTTTTCAATCCTATTCGGAGCTCTAACTACAGCTGTAAGACTCATCTGAATGAAGAGCACCTGTATATGAGGCTATGGGCCGGTACGCCCTTAATTGGTACCTCTATTAAATCGGTGCACTTTTAATAAATTTGCATCAAATTAGAAGTTAAATATAGTTCAGTCTTAGAGAGCGATAAATGGTTCTAACCTTCCGGCCATCCATTCAGCGCATAATTATATGCATTTGTTTTTCTTAAAAATATAATATATGTTTGCATTTAAATACTTATTCTTCAATACTTGGGTTCCGTTTCGTCGTTTAGTAATACATTTGTATTACTCTCTTATCGGCCAAAGACTTCTTGTTATTCAATATATTATAAATAAATCGATAAAATTATTTTCGCGAAATTCACATCAAACCAGAGTTTAACTAATTGGCTATAATTGCTCTGAAAAATGACTTCAATTAGTGGAAAAGCTATTTGACTTCCAAATAACTTTCCCCTCTTCTCAAAGACAAGTCCACTCTGGTGTCGAAAATATACTGAGCGCTGGTTTTCGCCTCGAATACCGAGGGTGATTTTTTAATTTGAATCAGATGTCATCAAGCTCCTCGCCGACAGGGGGGATAGGGGATGGATTTTTTCCAGTGAAAATTGGCCATTTGCAGGTTAAATCCTGTTATCTTCGGCCTAATTCCGTTTAAATTCAGTTTTTCGGCCAAATTACCGAACTTTACCGAAAATTATCCTTAAAATTTACCTACTTGGGGAGGGGGTATTGGCCATCCCCTCTATCCACCCCCTTGATGACCTCTGTTTTGAATCTAAGTCTTAATTTCCGTTCTCAGTATTGTCTGGAAAATTGCTTTTTTATTAATTTTCTTTCTGAAAATTAAATGAGTAAAGAAAAAGAGAACATAATATCAGAGGAACCTATCAATTAAGAGGCAATAAAACGTGATTTAATCAAATACTGACGAGTGATGTAAAGGAGTGAGTAAAGAGTCTCTCAGACATAAAGAGAGATGTAATGTATTGTAATTTATAAACTTTTTCTTTACTCTTCTATGCCGTGAATGTTGTGCCTCAACACAAATGTTGGTTGAAGTCATTCATTCAATTTGGCCGATGATATGATGACTGCATATCTGATGTGGAAGAGATGTATCGCTTTAAACGCTATACCAAAAACACTTTAATAGAAATTCATTTGACGCCCACTTTTTAAGCCCTGTCCCGCACTGAGTGGCTGAACTTCAAAATAGTCTGTGTGTCTGATTATCTGCTAAATTACCCGCAAATAGAGTGTATTGTAATTTCATATCAATTTTTTTAGTATCAGAAAATCTTGGGCTTCAAAACCCGTATTAATAAGACATAAGACATCTCTATTTGAAAAGAACAGCCGTTTGGCCGCAAATTAGTCATTAGATATGATATACAAGAATTCCGATATCGAAGAGTTTGAAAAATTGTATTCAATTAGTTTTGTGTTAGAATTTTGGGTTTAAATCAATTTCTTTATTTACAATCAATAAGAAGCGGAAAAACTTGATCTCAATGTTTGCGAAAAACTCATTGATTTAATCATATCTCATATTACATAAGTTATTAAATGAAAAGTCTTTTGGTTTGATTCTGGTTTTCCTGTATTTCTCTTAATTAATTTGGATTTAATTCAATAGATTTATAAATAAAAAGTTTGTGAATAAACTCATAATAAGAATAATCGATTAAATGGTTTCGTATATAAAATAATTGACTAATTTATCAATATTTCAAAAGAATAATCCAATTCAGGCATTAAATTCAGATCAATCTCTAAAGCAGTAAACTGAGCAAGATAATAAATGATTTCTTTGGCGTACATTTGCAAACGCGATCACAATGGAAAAGTGGGCAAAAAATTATATCAAATTAAATACAAAAGTTCAGTGAATAGAGAAATGAAGAGAAAAATTATCATTTATATTGAATCGAGTAAACAAACCCTTAGCACAGAATACCTCTTCATTTCTTACATAATTTCATTGATCAGAAAGAAATAAAATTTTCAAATTAACCGCAGAATAAGTTGGGCCCAGAATTTGCCTTTTTTGAGGTGTGTTTACAATATTAATACCATTAATACATTCGATATTATAATGTATTTGTGTTCATAACTGCCTTTATTTTAGAATATCGTTACGAATACATTATTTGTTGCCTTTTAATCGGCAATAATCTGGTAATAGACTGTCCTATTATCCTAGAACCCAAACATACACTGCTGTACTAGCTAATTTTAATGAATTATCGCCAATCGCATCAATTTATGAGTTTATATAAATTATAGGATTCAGTAGTGATTCCATTAAATCAATTCATAATTTGATCGGATCTGAGCTCAACTCAAATGGTTTCTCATTTATTTTGATTATTATTATCTATTTATTAAAATCCAATCAAAAATATTTTGATGAAACAGACCTTAAATTTAGATAATTATATCGATTTAAATGGAATGAGGGGTCAAATAAGAAAAGCCATTAAAAAAGCCATTTTATAATCCAATTAATTTAAATTTGGTTTTCATTAGTTTGGAATTTATTTTTTTAATTTGGATTTCATTCAATCAAATATTGAAATGAATTGTTCGGACATTTGTTTCAACGAACCAACAAATGATTGATTGCCTCTCAATTGGCGAACAATATTTATATTTGACTTCATTGACAGTCAAATCATTTAGACTTTTGTTTTTCAAATACTTTTATTCTCTTCTTCTCTCCGATTATTAACTTATTTAACAACAATTTTGATGATTAATTGCTTTTATATTCGACAGACATTGAATTGAATCCATTAATCAGATATTGTTTTTATTACTTGAATCTCATTATCGATGATTAGTTTTGTGACCAAATCCGGCGAAATGACAAAAACAACTTATAGTCTGCTCTTCAGTTGTTAAGTGTTGTTCCGATTTCGTTGTATTTCACTTAATTATCAACTTTTGGTCCATATATTCACTGAAATGAAAGTTGACTTTCGTTTGAACTCAGTTTTGAGTTTCTCGAAGAGCTCGTGGCGTTTGTCCCGCAATTCTGGTTCAGTTTTATATGAGACGAGCCAATAAAGAAAAACTATCTGGATTAATATTCAGAAGTCTTACTTTTGTTCAATTGATAGCTTAGATATGGCTTATGACTGCCCTCAGCAATGGATGTGCGATAAATAATTATTTAGAATTTATTGAATATCTTTCAAAGATATAAATTTTATTTTATTTTATATTTTTTTTTACTCACTTTTACTAATATTTTTGTGATTATCTATAATTTGAAAATTTTTATTTGAGTTTTAAAGCAATTAAATGATAATTTATTTCATGAAATTAACTAAAATTTCTCTGAGAATAGTCTCCTCTGTCTATAGAAAGATAGCTGAGAACCCCCACAACTCTTTTAGTACCCGATATTAATATTTAAATAAATTAAGTATTTTTTTGTTCATTAGTTCTGAATTTTCCCTTCATTTTAAGTGAAAGCATGACTTTCTCATAAAAATGAGACTGAGATAGGTATAGGGCTTTGAAGTGATCGAAATAACAAATACCCAGTATTTTGAATAATTACTTCTAAGGAAAGGTTATTCATAAGAATTTTCATTAATCTTTTTCTTGGAATTCCCAGAAAACTGTTTGCTGTGAAAAATTGAATTTTAAGTAAAAATTTTAATTTAAATATCAATTGAATCATGAATTCACTCAATTTCTATGAAAATCCAATTATACTTTGCATTCAAATGGCTTTGAATTCATGTCTCGATTATTCAGATGAGAAGATATAACGAAATTATTATTCTCTTTGAATATGACTTTTGAATCAAAAGCCTTTAAAATCAAAAAGCGATTCAATTTTTGTTTCATTCTTTGAATTCTTGATTTCAATGATAGTCTGAAATCTGAAAAGAGGGCAGTATTAGCACCGTTTAGTCTACTCTAAACATCTCTATTCTGTCCCCAAATCTGTCTACCGATGACTTTCAAGTTAAGGAATAGAGTTCTGGTTTGAAACCTAATTTTCGCCACTCTTTTAATGAAGTTTTTAACTGAAATCTAATAATAAAACGAATAAAGTATTAGCCAATAATTAAAGATAATTAGCTTTTGCGCTGAATTATTGTTAAATATTCTTCAGTTGAATCGATGTAACGCTACCTACGAGTGGAGTCCACTCACCATATCGTGACTCAAATCAATTAAAATTCACTGTTGTTTAAGAGTTATTTTTTGGATATTATTCACATGAAGTGGCAATTTATGGGACATTAATATCATTTTATTAGAAAATCAAAATGTTTTTAAATTGTTTTACATATTTTCATGAAATTAAATCTAATATTAGAAAAAAATTTGTGCGCTTTTGGTATTTAATATTTAAATTGACTCTTCTCTCAAACATTAATCAAAGGCGAACCAAATTATTTTTTTATGCCTTAAGGCAAATGAAAAGTCTATTTCTTAACTTAAATCTAAATTAATGTACGCTTTCTTTTCGTATTAATCTCAAGACAACAGAGAATTGAGAGAAAACTTATTAAAAGCATTCCTATTATGCATATTATCGGTACATAAGAAGTACATAATAGAAGAAGATAAGCTTTGGCTCATTATTAAGAATTTTTTATTAAACGATAAGCTTTGCCTCAAATTTCCAATTATCTCAATATAAGCGCCACAGACAGTGATAAAGAAGTTCTTACCTTTTATGCAAACTTTCCAATGGCTCTCTCTCTCTCTCTCTCTCTCTCTCTCTCTCTCTCTCTCTCTCTCTCTCTCTCTCGATTTGAAAAGCATTGAACATTTGAAAAGCCGTGAATTTAATTGGAATGACTCCTATTTGTACGTCACGAGCGCTTTATATTATATATGAAAATAGCTTTATATATATATTGAGTGTATATATAAATTGAAAGAGAATTTCTCTTTAGTCAAAAGTTAAAACATTTCTTAAAAAGTAATTTTAATGCACAACCAAATAATCGCTGCATATTTATCATCAAAATTCAAGGTCTGGCCATTGCCGCCACCGACCACTGCAACCCTCGTTTATTCAAATTGTTTATGCCTGTGCTGCTGCTGCACAGGCCGTCTCTCACTGTTATGTGTGTGTGCTTTGCATTCATGTTTCAATGAAAATGCATTTTAATGCACAGAACACAGTGTCTGAGGCTTTTTGGGGAACTTTTAATAAAAGAATTTTTTTCTTACACATACTTATGAATAGTTTTGAGAAAAAGTTAATGTTTTCGATGAGGAAACTGTGAAAAGTACTGACTCTGAGCGGGAGAGCGCTCTCTGGCTCTCTATTAATGATTTTATTTGTTACCAAAATACACAAAAAATGAATTTGAATTCAATGAAAAGGCAGAGTATGTATGCAAAGAAAGTTAATAATGGGAACGAGTGGGACGACCACTTGAGACAAATGGCACGAACCAGAGCTCTGGAGAACACCCGCTCTCATACTATACCATAGTTGAAATGTTAAGTGAATGTAACGCATGAATAATAATATACGAATTCATAGACTCATAGATGCAGACAATACTCGACTCCTCTTAAGAACTAATAGAAGACGACTATAGAGTAGTGATAGGACTGACTTCTTGTCACAGTTTCCAAGTGTGTGTTCACCGCTATTATTCATGTAATCCACACAAGTGTTAGGATTTGACATAATTATGCAATATTTGAAGAATAGTGTCAATGGATTGCTTGACAAAAGTCAGGTTTCAATCGGTGTTGTTTGTGATGTTTAACTGTGGAGAGTCCAGCGCCCTAAACCGCACTGAGGCTCACCATAAGCTGTTATCCTTATTTTTTTGAGTATTTCATATGCTGTATATGCGATACCCATACCGATACTCATACTGCGTATGAATAGCCTCCGGACCAAAATTAATTGGACGGGTTTTTCAGTTTTTCAGAGTTCTCCACAATTTTTTCTCCTCATCTCTCAATCCATAGCAAAGTGTTAGTCACTGTTCAGATCGAGATTATGAACACTCACTGAATGTAATATAATTTTTTTCTTTGCTTTTCTCTTCAGATTTAATTTGAAGTTTTATTTTTGTTGTTTTACACAATTTTCTAAACACACACTTCTTATTCTCAATCATTACTAATATCTCTTTTGCGGGTATTTTCTCTAATTTTTTGTTTTTACTCTTTTTCGTGAAAAGTTGTAATGATTTGTATTTATTAACTGTTATATAAACCAGAAGTTCGTAAAAGTGT
>JAQGBD010000946.1:0-21018 GCA_034698165.1 Punctoribates punctum | reverse complement strand
AACATGAGTACAAATATATCTATTGTTTTGTAGACAATATTCAGTATTTTGAAGCGTTTAAGTCAACAGAAAATATATGAAAACAAAGTCATGTGTATTAAGTCATCTGTTTTTGAAAATACGTTTCATAACGTCTTTCAACTGTTTTGAAGATAACTGTCATTTGATCTAAACTTCTGTCAAAACAATTGAATGTCACCGAAAAGAATGGACAGAATCCGAAATTTCATTTCACATTTGGGTGAAGACGAGATGGAAGTGGACTTAGACTTCACCGAAAGATATTTGTCTCAATTCGAGTCAATAGACAGACAAACGATTGAAGTTTTGACCGAAAACGGGTATCAAACCAAAGAACATCTCTTAGCCTTTGATCTTCACGAAGACCTACCAATGCTTCCGGTGTTAAATATGGCGCAGAAGTCACTTCTTCGGAATGCGTTGAAACAGTTTCACGAAAGCGAAGAACTGGAGATTAAAATCAATGATTTGAAGGGAGACGACAGTAAATCACCGAATGTCTCGATTATAGACACCGTTTCGACAGCCGGTAAGCGTAAACTCGATTCGATATCAGGTCAGACATCGACAAAGAGGATGCGCTCGAGTCCTGAGAAGTCTAATGTTTTGAACGACGGTTTGGGGACACGAATGAGACAATTGGTTAATAAGAGAAAACCGATTCACAGCTCAAACAGTCAAACAGATTCTGATAACGACACAGAGTTCTTGACATCAGTTGATCCGAAGCGCTTCCAGTTCGCAAAGAATCAGATCAATGGCTTTGGTCTCAATCGTTATAACTCTAGAAATGAAGAACCAGATGAAGACGAAGAGCCCGAAGAGATAGAAACAAAGCCCACGAGAAGGGGTCGCCCTCGAGCACAGCCCTCACCACTCACTCAACAACAAGGAAGAGGATTGAGAGGTCCGTTGAGAGGACCGCCTATACCTCAGGCACAGGACAGTGAAGAATCAGAGGAAGAGAAGCCATTAGTGATCGAAACTAAGACATTGAGAGGGCGTCGATCGGTAGTCCCCACTCCGGTATCGAGACGTGTCTCAGGAATTCCGGTAACGGCCAGAAAGTCGATCGCAACTCCATATTCGTTAACAGTAAAGACTGAGCCAAAAACGACTCCTAAATCGAGAAATAGTACCACTTCTTCGTCCACTCATATACCGACCCCAACAGAGTTGGAAGTGAGGGAACGGTTGGCACAGAAGAAGGCTTTGGCTCAACAGAAGAGCGGAAGGAAAAGGCGTTAAACTTATACTTTCTATGAATTCCATAATTATATATAATTTTAGACTTTTTTTCAATCGATTACTGAAAATATATCCCTTTTTCTCATATATTTCTCTTTAATTTTCTCACTTCTGATCAAAACAATTAAAGTCTTATTTCAATAATTTTGGTGAATATTTGAAAGAAATGTAATTTTATTGACTATTAATTGAAGACAAATAAAGAAAAACAAAGAAAACGAAAGAAAATGGAAAACAAAATCGATATTAAGTTTGAAATAATGAGTGAAAAGTAATTAAATGACTAAATATTGTCACAAAATAACAACAATTGAGTAAATATTGTCTCTAATCGTCGTCTGAAGAGTTCCTATATTTGTGTGAATTGTCGATAACTGAATCGATTATCGAATCAAACGTTTCGTCAATAATTCGGTCCATTTTGAGGATAGTGTCCGAGAATATCGAAGATTCGGGACTCACGTCAGCAGATCTGCCGGACCTCTGATCAGATCCAGACCTGCGGTCAGAGCCCGACCTCTGCCCATATCCTGAATTCATTTGGCGATAAAGTTCTTGTAATCCAATTGATTCCAACGCTTCCTGAGATGACTCCGGAATTGATTCCAAACCCTCTGAGGTTTTGGTGCCGAACGAGTCCTGAAATTTTCGTCCATCGGATTGTCTTTTGTGAGAATCGCCATAAGAAGGCTTAATATTCTTCGGATGAGAACTTCTTTTAGCGGACGAGTCTTTCTTTGGTTTGTCGACAATCACTTCGAAGAGTTCATCACTTTTGGGACTATTGTCTGACATCTTCTCTAAGACTCCGACCAAAGCTTTGATCCAAACTTTTGTGAAGAGAAATGATTTAAGATATCAATGATTTTAATCAAAGGTTTGTTTACCGAAGTGTTTGTAAATCAGAAGAGAAATGATAACAACGATAATGAAGATTAAGACAACGAAAACCAATTCACTGATATTTAGTTGTCTTAGAAGTTCACACTGATCTTGGACGTATTGGTATTCCATTTCAATGTCAACTATCCCTTTCGAATTCAATAGTTCATAAAAAGTGGTCCAAAAGTGGTTCCAAATGTCTTAAGAAGTTCTGAATTTGTGACTCAATTCTGAATACGAATCGAAAGCAAAATCAGTTCTGAAGTGTTTTCTCTTCACATATAACGTAATCATTGCTCGCATTTGATCTCAACTTTTCTCAAATTATTCTTTTTCTGATTCAGTTCTTAATCTTTTCTTTTGATAAATTATCGTTAATAGTATTTTGAACAGAGAGTAAACTCATCTATCTCTTCATTACCCTGATCATTATTCAGTAATTATTCTTATAAATGGATAAACGTTTTGTACTTAAATTAATTGAGTTGATTGAGAGGCAAACCATTAATCATTTGATTATCGATTTCTTGCCAAGAATTGCATCCATTAATTGAATCCAAATCTCTTTATTTACAATTAATTTAGAACTAAAATATATTCACACTCTTAAAAGAATCTAGGCCTTATTTTCAAGCCTGAAATGTTAACTAGCTAATGCTTCTAAACTTGAATTTTTCCAAATTGATTACAAAATAATTAAGGCTTAAAATAATTGATGAAATGATTGAAAACAATTTTTAAAATATTGTTTAACAATAATTACTCCACTCTTTTGATATTTCATTGGCTTTAATCAAATTATTGTAAATATGATTAAAATTGGATAACTTTTAGCAATAAATCATTTTTATTAATTGAAAATACATTTTAATGAAATTTTTGGTTTTAATTAATCAGAAATATTTGAATTCAATAAAAAGTTTGTTTAAATGGTTTTAAAAAACATTTTTAAAGAGATTTAAAATTTTTTATTAAAGTAATATCGAAAAGACGGCAATAGTTGAGGAATTAGTTGTTTGGAAGGTATGACTCATAAACCCAATCAAAGTCTTGATTCATTGGACAATCCATTAAACCCTTTGGACATCACATTCCGGCCGCCGTTCCCGTGACTTACTTCACGCATTCATTTTGGGAATTGAAAACAAATTCAATCAATTATTTTAAAATATAGTTTTTTACCGTAAAGTCGATAAACGAAAGCAAATGAGACGACAACCAGAATAAAGATTAAGACAATGAAAACCAATATAACGATATCAGTGGTTCCGATGGAATTGTAATCCACTTGATGTTTCAAAGATTTCACCAAAATTTCCAGAACCGTTCCATTGCCTAAAAGTGATACTAAAGTCTCCAAATCATTCATTTTTGAAAAACTTTGTGTTAAGTTATTTCAATTGCAATGAAGACTGAGTTCTGAATACGAATTGAAATCAAAAGCAGTTCTGAAAATGTGTTCTCTTAAAAAGTGTTAACCAGGGTCAGTAGGACTACATTTTTTACTCAGGTTTTATCTGAGATGAGTGAACTCCAGTGACGGCCCAATAAATGTTTAATTTTTTTTAAAAAACTTTGTATCCATAGAATGGCATAGATTTTATCAAATATTAAATATTACGTTTCGAATGCCTACAGTTTAGATCACTTTGTATAACTCCAGGAATTTATTCTAGGTTTAAAAAAGATAATTTTAACCGTCGCCATAATACCCAGACCCTGGTTTCTTTTATTTGAACTTGCTGATTATAATTTTTGAGCAAAAATGGAAAATCTACTCATTTATATGACTCATATACAGTATGAAACATGTGTTTTAAATATTAGTAAGAAAAGTTGATCACGGCAATTCTTTTTCTAGAAATAAGTCTCATCATGTTCAATTTGTATAACTAATCAAAACTTGACTAGAGTTCGATATCAAATAAGAAACAGTCATTTAATATCAAAATTGTTATCAAGAATTTAATAATAAAGAGATGTAATTATATTCTCGAAAAATAGATAATTTTGAGAATAATTTTAATTCAATACTTTATTAGTATTTGAATACAATTTTTAATAATTCTTTAAATTAAACAAAAAATATATTATTTTTGAAATTTCAAAACAAGATAACAAAACTATTCACAATTTTGAAAAAGAGGAGAAAAATCAAATTCATACTCGAGAGGGAGGGGTTACAGACAATCATTCTTTGGTTTCTTCAGATATCATAATTAGTTCTCCAACTCCGGAATCCATTCCAAACCCTCTGAGTCATGAAATTTTCGTCCATCGGATTGTCTTTTGTGAGAATCGCCATAAGAAGGCTTAATATTCCTCAGATTATAACCTCTTTTAACCGACGAGTCTTTCTTTGGTTTGTCGACAATCACTTCGAAGAGTTCATCACTTTGGGGTAAATTGTCTGACATTTTCTCTAAGACTCTGACCAAAGCTTGGATCCAAACTTTGGTTAAGAGAAATGACTTAAGATATCAATGATTTTAATCAATGGTTTGATTACCGAAATGTTTGTAAATCAGAAGAGAAATGATAACAACGATAATGAAGATTAAGACAATGAAAACCAATTCACTGATATTTAGTTGTCTTTGAAGTTCAAAATGTTCTTGGAAGAATTCCATTTTCACGTCAATTAGCCAATTGTGTCCACACAAGGGCTTAATTAAAGTGGTTCCAAATGTCTTAAGAAGTTCTGGATTCGTGGCTCATTTCTGAAGACAAATTTAAATCAAATGCAGTTCTGAAAATGTGTTCTTTTAAAAAAGTGTTAACCAGGGTCAGTAGGACTACATTTTTTACTCAGGTTTTATCTGAGATGAGTGAACTCCAGTGACGGCCCAATAAATGTTTAATTTTTTTTAAAAAACTTTGTGTCCATAGAATGGCATAGATTTTATCAAATATTAAATATTAGGTTTTCGAATGCCTACGGTTAAGATCACTTTGTATATCTCCAGGAGTTTACTCTAGGTTTTAAGAAAGATAATTTTAACCCTCGTCAAAATACCCAGACCCTGGTTTCTTTTATTTGAACTTGCTGATTATAATTTTTGAGCAAAAATGGAAAAACTTCTCATTCATATGACACTTGTGTTTTGATAAATATTAGTAAGAAAACTTGATCATGGTCATTCTTCTTCTAGAAATAAGTCTCGTCAATGCCATCATGTTCAATTTGTGTAACTAATCAAAACTTGACTTCAGTTGAATATCAAATAAGAATCAGTCATTTAATTACAAGAATTGAATAATAAAGAGATATAATTATTTTCTCGAAAAATACATAATTTTGAGAATAATTATTAATTTAATACTTTATTAGTATTTGAATACAATTTTTAATAATTCTTTTAAGTTAAACAAAAAATACCCGATTTTTGAAATCTCAAAACAAGATAACAAAACTATTTAATAAATTTTCAAATTTACAATTTTGAAAAAGAGGGGAAAGATTAAATTCATACTCGAGAGGGAGGGGTTACAGACGTAATCACCCTTTGCTTAATTCAGATAACAATTAGTTTTCCAATTTCGGAATCGTTTGTGAAGAGGGAGAGGTTTAAATTGTTTGATTGGCCAACGCATCGGGAGGTCTGTCACATTCGGATTGTCTTTTGTGATTCTCGATAGTCAAAGATGTTTCAATGGATTCCAAGCCTTCTTGAGATGACTGTGAGATTGATTTCAAATGTCGGATGGTTTTGGGCTCAAAAGAAGAGTCAATTGGTGTTTCACCCAAATCAATATCCAAAGAAGTGTCAGTGGATTCCAATCCTTTTTGAGATAACTCAATAGATTGCGAACCCTTAGAGGTTTTTGTAGGCAAAGAGTTGTATACTCTTTGGCCAAAGGATTCTATATTTTGAGTTATGACACGAAAACCATTTCTAATCCTTTCCTTAGTTCCCCTTTCAGTCGAAGAAACATTGGATAGTCTTTTGTGGGAATTGACATTCAATGTGTCGATGGATTCCACGTTTTCTTGAGTTGACTCAGAAATCGACTTCAAACTCCTTGAAGTTATGGCGTCGATAAAGTGGTAAATCATTTCAACGAAAATCACGAAAAGGATGTGAAAACTGACGACCAAAATGAAAAACAAGAAAAATGTTGTGAAAATCATGTCTTCCAATATTTTGTCTTTTATTAAATCACTTGTTTCGGGACTAAGAATGGTCTATATATGAAGGGTTGTCACAATATTAAGTCAGATTTATTTTTCCATATAGCTGTGCATGATTATTGTTCAAACATTGAAAAGTATTAGTGAATCAAGATCAAAAAGCATCCTAATTAGTACGCTGTCATATTTTGATCAATAATTAAGACTCGATTTTGAATTAGAGTTTAATTCAAAAGCAGTTCTTAAAATGACGATAGAGTTGGCCAAAAGTTGGCAAAAATGAAAGGTTTTATCAAAATGAACTAGCTATTTATAACTTATTTGTGAGTTACACTCAAAACAGCAGGGATGCACAAGGGGGGGCCTGGAGATTTGCCCCCCCTAGGATCGTGGTCAGTTCTTTCCAGGAATAATATGCTGTCTTCTTTGAAAATGAGCATTCCAAAACAAACCTTGCTTATATGGAAAACAGTATAACAATTACTTATTTATTTTGTTATCAATTTTTGATTAAAGGAATTTAAAAACTTTCTAGGTCATAGTTCATCCTTTTGGGTTTGTTTATAGCAATTGATTTATTATAGTCTTTGAAATATCAATAATATCTGCCATTAATTATCATTAAATCATTTTTAAAATATTTAAAGAGTTTTTAATCAAATTTAATTAAAATATCTAAAATGAAAATCACTTTTAAACAAAACAAGAGTTTGTTTATCACTGAAATTGTGGAAAATGAGGCAACAGATTAAAGACAAGTTTTTCTCAAGTTGTGGCCCGACCATGGTACAAGTGTAACATGTTCACACACGTCCATCATTTCTGTGATCGGAAAATCGCCGATTGTTAACCTCCTTAGCAGAGGTGTATTTGTGGTCAAGTCTTCGGCCATTGTATTGTCTTTTGTGAATATCTCCAGACGAAGGCTTATTATAGCTCCGATTGAAACCACTTTTAGCCGACCAGTCTTTCAATGGTTTGTCGATCACTACTTTGCAGTGATTAACACTTTTGGAACCATTGTCTGCCATTTTCTCTAAGATTGCGACCAATGTTTTGTTCATTTCTTTTGTTGAGAGAAATCACTTAAAATATTAATTATTTCAATCAATGGTTTGTTTACCGAAGAGTTTCCAAATCAGAACAAAAATGATAACAACGACAATGATTCCAAAAATGGCCAAGACCAATTCGCTAGTAATTAGATTCTTTTGTTTGACAAGAAGTCTGTTCAGTTCATCGGCTGCGGTTGTCTCCGTTGGTGCCCACATTTAAACTTGCTTATTCAATGTGAGTAACAAAGAAAACATGATTCAGAGCTGCTTACCCAAGAACATTCAAATATAATTTGACTCATTTAAATGTTAACAAGCAAACTTAGTTAGGTCAATTGCCTTTTGAATCATAGTGGCTCTCCTTTTCAACCTCTAATAAAATATCTAAAACCATATAAAATGGTTTAATGAAAATTTTGTTTATTAATCAAATTGTAGAAAATGTGGGAACAGCTTAAAAATCAGTTTTCTAGGCAGGTATGAGATAACCTATCAGACAACCAGGAACAAAGTACAACATATATGTTCAGAAACGTCGATCATTTCTATCACCAGAAGGTAGCCGATGATTAACCATTTTAGAAGACCACTCTTTATCGCCAAGTCTTCGGCCTTTAAATTGTCTTCTTAGATTAAGGCCAGGTAAAGGAGTATTATTCGACCATGGTATATAAATTTTCCACGCATTGAATCCCTTCTTAGCTGACGAGTGTTTCACTGGTTTGTCGACCTCTACTTTGAAGTGATTATCACATTTGGAACTATTGTCAACCATTTTCTCTAAGACTGTCACCAATTGTTTGTTCGTAACTTTTGTGGAGACAAATGTCTTAAAATATGATTAACTCTAATAAATGATTTACCGTAGAGTTTATAAATCAGACCACAAATGATAACAACAATAATGAATTCAAAGATATCAAAAAGAAATTCAGTGATAACGAGATCCGTCTGTTGATTGACTTCCACCAAAAGATTGAGATAATTAACCATTTTTATTGTTTTAATCAAAAGTCTTGTTTATTGATCTAAATATTAATAGAAGTTATAGACATTGAGACACACTTTATTAATTTGAACTAGCTTACTTAATATGAGCAACAAACAAATTCATTAGCAGCTTATCCAAGGACATATTCCAGTATTTAGGGCTCATATCCGTAAATGTTTGCAAGAAAACTGAGTCAGATCAATTACTCTTTGTGTCGATGTCTTCTCACACTTAAAATATGCCTTTAATTGATTAGTAATCTAGCAAAAATTTTTAGAGTTATCAAAACCCAATAATTTATGATTGATTCGGATGACTCATAATAATTATGAACAATGATTGGAGAATTGAATCACTTTTATTAAATCAATTCTTAATTTAATTTTTGAATATATTTTTGACTTTAATTAAACAATATTTGAATTCAATGAAAAATTGTGTTTCAATTTATTTTTAACAAATCGTATATCAAAAGACAGGAATTGTTGAAAAATCAATTCTTGAGAAAGAATTTGACACAAACCGGATCATAATTTGATGTCTGGAGAGTCATGTCTGAGGTTTTTATCCCTAGAAGTGGACTGAATATTCCAAATATAGCTTTTTAGGAATAACTTTCATTTTAATCAATTGTTTTATTACCAGAAGTCGATGAAACAGATATAAGACAATAACAACCATAATGAAGACCAGGATAATGAACACCAATTGTGTGATTAGCAATGTTTGGACTCTGTTTCCAATCTCTTTCAATGGTTCAATAGTTTCATTGATTGCATTTGTTTTGTTGTCCAATATTTGAATGATGTTATCCATCAACATTTCAAACCAGGAATCCATAATATCATAGATATATGAAAAACTCGTGTTAATTGTCTTCTAACTAAATAATGGACACAATTATCATAAAAGTATTTGATTTGAGGCGATGTCTGTGCTCTCAGTGTCACGACTTGAGTGAAAACAATTATACAAATTATGTAATGAATGGGAAAAACAATATTTTGTTACATAGGATTAGTTTAGATCAAAAGAAATTGTTCCGGATTCAATATTTGATGATCTGAGTCATCGAATACATACAATATGATTGTGAGCTTGCTGATTCACTAAAATGTTGAGTAATAATGACAATAAATTTATGAATAGTGGATAGAAATCAATCAATTCAATAATTGATTTTAATCCGGTTAAAATCAATTCGCTTTCTTCAGAAATGCAAAACATTTTGAAAATTGATTTGAATTAACACTAATTTACTAAACAGTTTCGAGATATCATTCGCTTTAATTAACTTCTTGTAAATGTGGTCAACATATCAGAGAATAATAACCAATAAATAAATAATTTTATTATTTTAATACATATTTTGCTTAAAATATTGGTTTAAATTAACAAAAATTATTTGAATCGCAAAAAGTTTAAACCGCTTTCAAAAGTATTATTTCAAGAGTTTATACAAATTGTTTATTAGAGAAATCGACAAAAAATATGTCAATAGTCGAAGAATTAAAGACTGAGAGACGGGTGAAGAACTAGATCAAATTTCCGTACTTTCAGACCTTGTGCTCGCATTCCTACTGACAGAAGTCCGAAGACTGTGGCCGACCGGCTTATTCGCCGAAACTGAGCCTGAGTCTTTGCCATGTCTGTCGATATAAACTCTAGCGGAGTCTCTGTTTGGTCCCTTTCCAAGAACTTTCACAATTTCTTTTGACATATCTTTTTTAGAGAAAAACAAAATGCATTTATATATTAATTGTTTCAAACAATTTGTTACCAAAGACTCGATAAACGAAAATAGATATGACGCCAACGATTACTAACATCAATAGACTTAATATCAATTGGGAGACAATCAACGGCTTCTCCCAATCCCAATATTCATTCATTTTAATGAATTTTATTACAAAAACTCCAAATCAAAGAGAGAAGTATTCAATTGTTAGCAAACGTTTCTTAAAATAATTAAAAAAAACCTCTTATTTTGTGAGATTATAACAAAAGACTTATCACTCGTTTTATAATTTGTTTGAGAACGCAGTTCTCGTGTTGTTTCATACGTTAATAAAAGTTAGCCAGGGACACAATTTCACATTAGGTTTGGTATTTAACCTTTGAACTACATATGACCATATCGTTCATTCAACAAAAGGTTTTCTGATTAACCATGGAAATTTATTTTTAAATATTTATCAATGACCTTTTGGCAAGATTATTTAAACCAAGTTATCAGTTATTGTTAATACATGGCTCATAATTAACCCTTTCCTAAAACGGAAAAGATTTGCACTTACAATTTTTATAATAAAATGAAACCAACCTGCAAGAATTCAACATTGAATAAGCAACCAAATAAATGAGCTTGAAAACAACTTGAAAATCAATATTTAATAATTTTGTGGCCAATAATCTGATCTATTTAATAATTTATTAACTGCACGTTAATTAAACTCAGTTTGAATTTTTCAAAATTAAGCCATAATTTAAATGAGGAAAAAGTTTGAGAGAAGTGATGCCAAACAAATCAAAAGACAATTATCTGTTCGGAACTTATTTCCAAGACTTACATCCATTGCTTATCAAAAATGGTTTCTATTGTAATCAAAAAGACATGGATTGTAAGGAAACATCAATTAAAATAATTTTCAAAATAAAGAGCCGAAAACTAAATGACACGGTATTAGTCGAGTTGTTGGCCTTCCCTCAAATGGCACTTATTCTCCAATGTGTGGCATATGTGCCCATCCTTTCAGAAGTAATTAGTTTTCAATTCAATTGGTTGACAGAAAGCAGACAATTAATTATCAAACGCTTTGAAGAGGAGTTCATTTGGGAAGTCATAAGAATATTGTCCTTTGGTTTAAACGAAATGCCGGAAGAAATTTGTCTCAAAATCATTGATCATTTGCCGTACGTATCAGTCATCCAATTATCACAAACCAACCACTTTTGGAATCAACTCTGCGATAGACAACCAATTTGGCGGAAGTTCTTCAGGAAAACCTTTTCAGTGGACTCTTATAACAGAGCAATTGTTACTGGATCCAATTGGAAATTATCGTTTCAACACGAATATCAAAGAATCAAAGCTATAGACAGACACAGGCTTTTAGCGCTCAGAAGACTTTATAATGAAATCCCATTTTCAGGCAGACATAAAAGACCAAGGTCATGGTAGTAAAGCTCATGTTAAATTCGAAATTTCAATAAACATATTTGAGTTTTTTATTGCTTGAAAATAAAAACCCAGAAATCATACGATATTTGGTGTAATTTAATTCTAAATTATTTTAAAACAAATTTCACAGCTTTTGATTCGATGACTGAAGTCTGACTCTGAAGGGTATGTCTTCTAATCAGAGCTCTTCTTATCGGTCTATTAGCTGACAATTCAGGCCATGAATGACAGCCCAATAGGTTTCCAAAAAAAGGTTTATCAATTGGTTTGACAGCCAATTGCTCTCTGTCTTCAGAATGACATACAAATGTGTATATTTTTGTCAACGTGGTCATTCAATGAATACGTGATTTGAACCGGCTGATCTGTGAACACTTGAGGAAATATTAGTGCATTATATTTATATTTGTAAATTAAATTAGTTTTTCCTCTGTTTTATTAAATACAATATTATTCCGGTGTTTGCGTTAATATTTCAAAATCGACTCTAAAAGAGTTGAGTCGAATATTGGGGAAAACCCTAATATTTGCAGTTATTCTGTTCACTTGACTCACAACTCAAACAGTAAAAAATTTTAAGGAAAAGTGAAAATAATTTTAAAGTTTTTTTCGTTCAGTCTTTTATTAATTAATAAAATTGCAGTGAAATGACAACAGGAGTGGTGGCAAAGGTTGACATAAATGGGTGGCCCATCCATTATGAAAAATTCGGCACTGGGTCAGAAATTCTTCTCCTCATACCAGGAGCAATTGGTATAAATTCTTTGGTTCTGTGAATTTCATATAATAATTATTGTTTTAAATTTGAGGGACGGGTAGAACTGACTTCAAGGCCCAGATTGAAGGCCCGCATGCCTTCGACCAAACAAAATACACTCTGATTTGTGTTGAGTTACCTGGATGGGGCAGATCTAGACCACCGGAACGAAAATATGGAAGTGATGTCTATTTGAATGATGCAGATACCATGATTAAGTTAATGGATGTAAGATCACTTTCAGTTTGAGCAATAGCAAGCTAATTTTATATAATCCAGACTTTAGGCTACAAAAGCTATTCAATAGTGAGTTGGTCTGAGGGCGGAAAAGTGGCGCTCGTCATGAGTCTGAAGGCACCGGCAAGAGTTAAATGCGTTGTCGGTAAGGCTAATAATTGACTTTTGAAATGATCTTGGTAACAAAATATTGATTTTTCAATCACAGCCACCGCCTTATTCATGAAAATATCGATTAAAACAGTGGCGCCTACTTTGGCGACACACGACACAAATAATTGGCCGCAAGTCATGAAAGATGACTTCACGAAGGTTTACGGCGACGACTTTCAGAAGATGTGGGACGGGTACATCCAGTTCTGTAAGGTCTATGTCAACCAATTCCCAAACGGTTGTTGGACAGACCAATTGCATAAAGTGATGTGTCCGGTCCTTATATTTCACGGCAATCTCGTCAGTAAACAAACAAACAGTCATTTATATTATTGTATTTAACTATTAATTGATTTTTAGGATCCATTGGTTAGTGTCGAACATCCACTCTATGCCGAGAAACAAATCCCTAACTGTCAGTTACACCGATTTCCGAAAGGAGCGCATAATTGTCACTCAACTGAAGCCCAGGAGTTCTTGAAAATTACTGAACGTTTTATCAAAGAATCGGAGGAATTCTGAAACTGAATAACTGAAACTGTTTTGGTACTTATCGCTGCTAAGAGCAAACACACCCTGATTAATTTAAATATATTTAAAAATCAATTTTCTAAACCGATTTCAAATAAATTTTGTGAACATCTGATTCGACAATTGATGTCTGAATTAAAACTTAAGCATTGCTTATAAAAAGTGTGAGGATTGAGGCCATCAAACCATCAAACCATCAAAACCTGTCCATTGGTTACCTAATAATCCATTGCTTATTAAAGTTATTATGTTTTATGTTATACTCTCCCTGCAGACTTTCCTCCATTTATTGTAAACTTAATCTGTTCTAAAAATTATAAAAGTATCTAGTTAAAAATTATTCTTATTCTGAACATTTATTCTACTGTTTTAATCATTCGGTGCATCAATTTTGAAGCTCAAGTATGTTTTGTGAAAATTAAATAGATTTCGTCTTTTGATTATGTGTTGTCTCTTATTATGTATTTGTTTTAACCGAAAGTAAGGCATTAGTGTTGAGTCGAATCAGGAAAACCACTGAAAACCTGTTTATCTTATTTTTTGTTTGAATTTTATTTGAAGTGAAGTTTAATCGTTTGATGAAAAGTAATTTGCGTTCAGGAAATCGATGTTTTTCTCTCAAGTTTCAAATAATTTGGAATATTTTCAGTAATGGCCGACATATTCAAGACATCGGGAGAGTTGGGTAAAGTAGATGTCAATGGATGGCCCATTCATTACGAGAAGTTCGGAAATGGACCCGAACCGCTTCTTTTGATACCAGGATCATTAGGTATGAATTTATTTTTCAAAATTACTTGATCACAGATTGAAGATATTTTCAACTGATAAAGGTATCGGAAGAACCGATTTCTTGCCCCAAATAGAAGGCGACCACGCATTTGATCGCGAGAAATATACACTGGTGTGTATTGAACTGCCCGGGTGGGGCCGATCCCGGCCTCCCGAACGAAAATACAGCGCTTCTGTTTACTTCAACGATGCCTTTTGCTGTATTAAAGTCATGGAGGTATGCTCTTGGCATTTAAATAATTCCTTAGTAAGTCATTATTTCTAATCTCTTATCCAACAGTCTTTGGGTTTCAAAAGTTTTTCAGTGATCGGGTGGTCTGAAGGGGCAAAGGTTGCTCTTGTGCTCGGGTATAAGGCTCCCCAAAGAATCAAATGTGTCGTCGGTATGGCTAACATTCCTTTGAATATTACTTTTAATACAATTTTAAACTTTTTCTGTAAAAAGTGATCGCATTGTTTATGTTATTATCCCCGGAGACGGTGGCCCCGACTATTGCCACCAAAAATACCAAGAATTGGCCGAAAGAGATTCGGGAAAATTTCGAACAGATCTATGGCGACGAATTTCAGCCACTTTGGGACAAATATATTGATTTCTGTGGAGTGGTTCTCAACTATTTCCCCAAAGGCTGCTGGACTAACGAACTGAGGAACATCAGGTGTCCGTTCCTCATATTCCAGGGCGATTTGGTTAGAAGTAATACTTATTCTTGAACATTCAATAATTTGTTTTAATTTCAGGACCCTTTGGTGACTGTAGAGCACGCCCTTCACGCAGAAAAAATGATACCTTTCTCTCAATTACACCGCTTTCCGAGAGGAACACACAACTGTCACCAAAAATACCCTGGTGAATTTCTGAGAATCACCGAACACTTCTTCAAAGAAGCGCAACAATACCGCTAATTACTCAGAGGAAGGGCTGATTTATATAAATTAATTAAGTAATTAATTAAACGCAAAATATTTTTCCTTTCTTATAATGAGATGGAATTTTACCAAATATTTTAATTTTCAATAAATTAAGATTTTTTCAACTAATCAAGGAGACTTTATAAAAAACAATGATAATAAATGATAATAAATAATTGGCATTAGCATCAGGGAAATTTTATTCTCATATCAGTTAAAGATATTTTTTCGTTCAGATATTCAAAAGACATTAATTTTGGTTTAATAATAAACTTGTTTTGGACTTAAAAGTGAACGTATATTATTGAGAAGTTGTGCATGATTAATTAGCATGATACTTAATTTTATTTAGATTTTAGTCAACCCATTGGTGAATAAGTCAACGATTTAGGCCATAAAAATTGGTTTAATTATTAGACTTTCCTCTATAGAGATCTGAAGAGTGAATAAACTCTTCTTAATTGGTGCCATTATTTTGCAACTTTTATACCGATATTTCGATAGTCAACTCCATCCCTATCCCTATGAGTAAGATATCGGCAAAATTCAACCAATAAGAAGGATAGACACAAAAGATATTCGATTATAATAAGTATTTCTTTTATTTTTGATTATTATTCCGTGCATTGAATGTAAGCCAAGACTAAGAAGTCTTTGAGTCGTTTGCGGAAAAATTTATGAAAACCTGTTATCCACTGATTTTTGTTTCAATTGTAATCCAATCAAATGACAAATAAAACTAATAAATAAAAATCTTATTTAGAAATTCAAATAATTGAAAGTAATTTCTTTTTATTCTAATCTTCGGCTAAAATGCCAACGATTGGAGAGTCGGGAAAAGTTGAGATCAGGGGATGGCCCATACATTACGAAAAATTTGGCCATGGTCCTGAAGTTGTACTTATGATTCCCGGTGCTATCGGTATGTCTTAATATTCTTAATCGAAGTTATTAATAATGTTTGAGAAAAGGCACCGCAAGAACTGATTTCAAGCCTCAGATTGAAGGTCCGCATGCATTTGACCAAGATGATTACACGCTGATTTGCGTTGAATTGCCCGGTTGGGGTCGGTCCAGACCCCCAGAAAGAAAATATGATGGTGCTGTCTATTTCAATGACGCCTTCTGTTGCATGAAACTAATGGAAGTAAGCCTAACCAAGCTACTATTTTAACAATTAACTAATCAAAAATCATATAAAAGGCTTTGGGTTACAAAAGCTATTCAGTGATCGGTTGGTCAGAAGGCGCCAAAGTTGCGCTTGTGCTCGGGTATAGGGCTCCCGCAAGAATCAAGTGTGTCGTCGGTAAGGCTTCAAACAAATTTAATCTATGAAATGCATAAAATCTGTTATTTTTACCCCAAAAAGTGATCGCATTATTCCTATTGATATCTAAGGACACAGTCGGCCCTCTTATGACAACCCGAAACACAAAGACCTGGCCCTTAGAAATGCAGAAAACCTTCGGAGACCTCTACGGAGTCGAAGAGTTTCAGAATCTGTGGGACAAATACATTGACTTTTGCTCAATATTTCTGAACTTTCCCACCGGTTGCTGGACTAATGAACTTCAAAATATTAAATGTCCCTTCCTCATATTCCAAGGAGATCTAGTAAGTCGATAAATAATGAAAAAACAAAATTGTCCATTTTCTAATTTATAGGACCCAATTGTTACTCTGGACCACGCACTCCATGCAGAGAAAAAGATACCGTTCTCCCAATTACACCGATTCCCCCGAGGAAACCATAACTGTCACCAGAAATATCCAGCTGAATTTCTGAGAATAACCGAGAACTTTCTGAAACAATCCGCTAATTATCGATGAAGTTTTGGTCAAACCATTCAATACAACTGAACACCGATTACACAATTTGTTAATAAATGCATTTAAGCCCTAAACGCAAAAAATTATTACCTTTTCTAATAAACTCAGTTAAAAAAAACTAAAAAACAATTAAAATATTGTTAACATTAATAGATTTTTTGCATTAATGTTATTTTTTTGGCAACATTTGTATAAAATCAATATTTTATCAAATATTGCAATTTTCCCTAATTTAAAAAAAATAATTAACCTGGATAATAGTAATATTAAGTCAATTCGATTTCAATATAATTTCTTGCTCAATCAAATATTTGATGATTAATAGAAACAAGACCATTTTACCCAATTTTGTAATTCAATTAAAAAACATTCAAATAAAATAAATTTATTTAAATTAATTCAAAAGTATTTTAAACCGGGAAAACTTATAAACTTTGAAATTCAAATGTTTGAATCGAAAAAAATATGATATACTGGGAATTTCCATTTGAAAGAATCCCATTAGTGAACATTTTGCAGGATTGCAAAGATATGACTCGTCTTATATGATATCATTTGAATGTCATATCATATGAGTTGATTCACTAAATTCACTAAAATTTAAAAATACATTAAAAAGTTTTCAATTGAATAAAAACATGAGTAAAGTAATAATTGTCATTCAATGCCTTTTCAGAATTTCCACTCAATTTTGTTCTTGCTCAATATTCAAAAGAGCTAATTAGTAAAGAAACTCATTTGAGTGGAACCACACTTTCATAATACAAGTGTATAATAAAAATGAATATAAGGTAAAAGTATTTTATTTTGTTTTTCACTGAATGACTACGAAGAGGAAAGACTGGTTTTGAAACATATTCTGTGCTTATGATAACTGACGATAACTCTCGCCTCATATTCGGATCTCAATTAGTTTGGGGCAGTCTTATAATGGAGGCACTCGAGTGACCTAATAATACGGTTTTATATTATAGTCATTTTCTCGTCGTTTTGTTTTTTTCAGTCAATGTTTTGATTTGATTGTGAAAAAAATTTGAATAATTAACCGCTCTTTGAATTGGTCTTCAAAATGGTCAGCGGCTCAGAGGAAGTCAATGGTTGGACCATTTTCTATGAAAAACACGGCACTGGACCCTATCTAATGCTTCTTATGTCTGGTGCTCTCGGTATTATTTTTTCCTTGATAATTATTTCATAATCATTGAATATTTTGTAATTAAAAATGGCAGGAACATCCAAAAGTGATTTTATTGAGCAATTGGAAGGAGAAGACGCCTTTGATATGGAGAAGTTCACAATAATTGCACCCGAGTCACCGGGTTGGGGCAGAAGCAGACCCCCAGTAAGACCTTATGGGGCTGAGGTCTATGACAATGATGTCGAATGTTTCTACCAATTGATGAGGGTATTTATTCCTAACTAACTGGTCAAAACCCTTATTGAATTACTTGGAAATAGAAACTTGGTCACGAGAAATTTTATGTTGTGGGCTGGTCTGACGGCGCAATAGTTGGACTGTGGATGGCCTGCAAACACCCGGAAGCAATCATACGAATGGTAATCCACGGAATTCTTGTTTATCTGTTTCCGAAGACACTGGCAGTTCTCAAATCGACCCGAAATGTGGAGGCCTGGCCTAAAGAACAGATGGACAGGTATTTGAGAGTCTATGACAGCAAAGAGACGGTACAGAAACTATGGGACAGACACTTGAGATTTTGCGATTACTTCAACTCTTATTATCCAAAAGACACGAATTCAGGAAATTATAAGAAAATAAAGTTTCCTATTCTTGTGATGCACGGCGACCGGGTATGTCCTCCACTTAACTTATACTATTGGTCTCTAAACTAATCTTGATCTTTTAGGACCCAATAAGCCAAATAGAGCACCCAGAATATGTCCTGAAATATATACCACACGCAAAGTTTCATCGCTTTCCCAACGGAAACCATGACTTTCACTTCAGATTCACCGCCGGCTATAAAAAACTGATCGAAGAGTTTCTTCTCAATTGAATCAAACATATTATGAAAACAACACTTCTATGAGAATTGTTTATAAAGTGTTAATTTTTTGATAGTTTTGCACTAATTTTCAATTTAAATGTTTTCAAATTCAATAAAATTACCACAAATTCCTTTTCTTTTGTAATATCTTTAATTTAAGGAAGTTTTTGGTCGTTTCACATGTTTTGTGTTAATTGTAATTAAACTATCACTTAAGGATGAGCTAGATCTCACAGCACTTGGAAAGGTTGTTAATCTCTTGAGGTAAGTCATGACAGCGTATCCTTTCTTAATGAATATTTTTGACACTCCTTTCCAAAGCATAACAAACAAGAAATCTATAGAAAAAAGATTATTCAGGATTACTATTGGGATCTGTGAGCCAATGAGCCAATGACCCAGACCAATCAAGCATTTCCTCATTCAATTTCTATAACACTTTCCTTATTTCAAACATAATGTTATGAAATAATAATTACAAAAACCAGTTATCTATGAAATATCTGAAAATTGCTTTAAGACTGACATTTGAATAATACTATTGCAAAAAGAAAGAAAGAAAAGAAAATTTAATCATGCAACTTTAAGATTAAATAATAAATAGTTTGGTTAATAATACACTTGGACGCATTAATCAAAATTATCAACAGTTATTAAGTACAGAAATACGTCCCTTTTTGTGTCTGGCAAACTTCTCTTGGCCAACATTCATACTCAATTGATTGATCATTTGAATCATGGTGATCTGATAGACATTTAAAGTGAATAACTTTTGCAAAGCTATTCTATTGGGCACTCAATTCTCTCCCTTTATATTGAAGAGATATTTCAACTTTTTATCTAAGAATTCATTATTTCATTAAACTTAGAAAACGTCAGTATTTTAGTAAAAGTTTTCCTTTTCTTATGATTTTTAATGAAAATAACTTTTACTCAAATAAATATTCTAATAATTTGTGAATAATTATGAGTGAAATTGAATCGGAAAGCAATTCAGTCACAATAAATGGATGTCCCGTTTGGTATGAGAAGTTCGGTTCCGGGCCACGACCCGTACTTCTAGTTCCTGGTGCAATAGGTAAGGAATAATTAATTATTTTTTGCTTTGCGAGAGTTAATTGTCTTATAAGGCACCGGAAGAAGCGATTATTTGCTACAACTGGAGGATGAAGAGGCTCTCGATATGGAAGAGTTTACCATAATCGCAGTGGAAGCCCCCGGATGGGGCAGATCATGTCCACCAGCCAGGAAGTACGGGTCACACGTCTACGAAAACGATGCCGATTGCTTCTACGAAATTATGCAGGTTCAATTCAACATTTTGACAAATTATTTTCATCTAATAATGATTTTGAATTATTCAAGAAATTAGTGTTTATCTGATTCTCATTTATTTACTGATAATCAATGATTTTGACAGCAATTGGGTTACAAACGCTTTTTCATAATCGCGTGGTCTGACGGCACCAAAAGCGCACTCACTCTTACTGTCAAACACCCGGATGCTGTCCTCGGGATGGTCTTACTCGGCGTTGAGGTCTGTAATCGTGAGAGAGCAAAGGTTTGGCTTAATTCAGTGGTCGAAATGAAGACCTGGGGAAAGGCTAAAATCGATTGCTATATGAGATGCTACGAATCGGAGGAAAAAATTCAAGACTTGTGGCGAAAATACGTCAAATCTCTTCAATATCTAAAACTGTATTACGGGGACGACATGTTTAAAGGCAAATATCATCTGATTAAATGTCCGGTCCTCATCACTTTAGGGGAAAAGGTATTAATCATAAACAATAGGAATGCATTTAATTAACCTGGTTGCTCACCTGATAGGACATGGTATCAGACATCGATCAGTGTATTTATCTGAGTGAACAGATCAGAGATTGTAGACTCGAACGCTTCCCAACTGCCGGACATGACTTTCACCAAAGATATCCTATAATAGCCAAGAAACTTATTGAAGACCATTTGTTAGCGATTAAGTATCAGATGAATTAACCCAGTTTAGATAATTGTAAACTACTCTTTCGATCACGAATTAAATTTATAATTCATTAAGAGTTTAATTGAATAAAAACCATAAAAATGTTGCAAATGAATAATGATTTGGGATGAATTGAATTGAATTGAATTGAATTGAATTGAATTGAATTGAATTAGGTTGTTTTGTTTGGTTTAAGGCATTTATGATTTCCTAATCATATCTGATTTTAAATCTCTTGATATCATGTATTGAAATTGAATTTTGTTAATAAGTAGTATCAGTTTTGTCGTGAAAAGTGTTAAC
>JAQGBD010000945.1:0-21026 GCA_034698165.1 Punctoribates punctum | reverse complement strand
CCAATCCTGCCATATTTTGAGAATCTGTCGGGATTCCCGCGGGATCCCGCGAAAACGGGACACGATTTCGGAGCCTAGTTTGTATCGAGTGATATATTCTCGAGTTTAAAATCAAATCTGAGGCAAAATTTTCAATAATCTTTATCATTACTCATTTATCATAATTACTATAAATAACCTTGATTTTTTCATATAATAACCTAATTTAACGTAAAGATGTTTTGCCTAATATTAAAAATTATTTTTGATGTTCTTTTAACAAATGAACTTGCTAAGTTGATTAATAGACTGTATAAACTACTTGAACATGAGATTAAAGAAAATTCAAGTTCAACGTGCAAAAGGAATAGACAAAGTCTGAGACCTATAGGGGAAGGCCGAAGGGAAGCGTCATAAATGACTCATAATGTTAAAATTTGGGCCCAAATCCATTGGCCTCCCATTTGTCTGTCCCCGGATATGCAGACCATGTTATACAGGATATTAACTCTAAATTAGTTTGAAGAGAGTAATTGAATTGATTCGTGACTAATCTTGAATAAAAATTTTAAATCATCTATGAAATTGGTTTATATTTAACGTTGAACAGGACAAATATAATTGGTCCTGGTTGTAATCAAGTAGTTTTTAAATTGAATCAAATAACGACTTAAAAAAATCTTATTTCTCATTTGAAGGACTTTTAAGTTCAAGGTGTTTCTCAGTGGAAAATTGTAGCTAGATGTTTAAAAATAGGAAATAACTTTGCGAAGAAAAGCTTCTCTGAAAAGGTGTCAAAAAGATATCACTCGTAATGAAGTTTCGATTTTCAGTTTTGAGTTTCTATTTCTAAGATTCACTTTTCTTTGCCTCAAAAAAGTGTATATATTTTTGAAACTGTTCAGTGAAAAGTTGTGAGCATTTGATGTAAAGTTTAATAGATTATTTAGAGAATGTCACTCAAACAGCATCACAATTGTGAGTTACTCTCCAAAGGAAACACTTTTGTCAAAGAAAATACTTTTCATATTTTCACAAAACTTTGAGTGAAGTCTGATATTTGTTCCGTCAGTTTATCGATTTGAATTCATTTTGATTATTATTTTGATCAAGCAGATTGATCAGTGTAGTATTCTCAACGAGGTTAACAGTCAAATCTGACCAGTGGCTGACATGAGTTGATCATTTAACTTGTAGATTTTTAAGTGCCTGATATTTAGATACTTTGATAAAAAGGATAACTAAATCTTTGTTTATATTTTCAATTATTCTGAGAGTGAGTATCACTTAAACTAATTTCTCTTTAATTTTCAATAATTTTCATATAAACATTAGTTGATTAACACATTTGTTTAGGAATACATTGTTTTTGAAATCATTCGATAAATACTTTGAATTTTGGCTAACATTTGGCTTTTCTCAAACAATGGGAAACCCTTAAAAGAACGGAATCTTGGGGTATGGAGTGAAATTTGTCGGAGCCCTCCCCCTGACTGAAGGTGCTTGGGCATCACTTGGGCATAAAGTTTAGCAGTCATTGGAATTAAAAGTTAATTAAATTTGTTTAATTCAGTGCAAGAATTGTGAAACTGGATATAAATACAGGTATTCAACACTTATATGAAATTCACTTTCAAACGTGAATTTTGTTTATTCTGAGCGACAAAAAGCTGTGAACTAAAGTGCTGTTGATTTCATGAAAACTTTATCCGTATATAAATGGTTTGAAGAGATGTTTAACACTTCTATCGAATGATTTGCAGACAAATAGCATTTGAAATACCATTTATAATATACCGGAGTTTTAGAGGAATCACTACTTTCTGTATAAACTGAGCGCATAATTCTCTCTCCACTTGAACACCATTTTTGAGGCAATTCTGGCAATGATTACACACTTCGACAACTCATTTATAACTTATTTTCGTCGACTCTTTCCATTTTGAGTCTGGAAGACAAATGATTTATTCTCAGTTCAGTTTAGTTTAGTTTAGTTGCGTTCAAATCACGCGAAAACAAAAAGAGAAATTTATTTGACGCAAAGTATTAATTATTTGTCTTTATTCAGGTAATCGTTAATCACCTTTTTTCAGATGAAAACTCTTTCATCAATCAAATTATTATTCGAAACAGATTTCAGTTCTTATACAACAATTATTTGAAACGATTACCAAATTATAGGAAAATTGAAAAATTGTGACAAAATTTCTCGACAAGTATTCGATGATTAAAAAGAGTCAGATTTCAGGATAAAACTATTTTCTACTTTTAGTAATACATTACTTATAAGGACTGGAATCTTATGCTAAGACTATATTATAAGTTATATTCTCATTGGGAACGCCATCGAGAGAAGAGTGAATCAAGAGTTTTGATTACTTCTAATCATAATAAACAGTCCTCTAAATCAAGACATTTATTATTTCTATAAATCGATTTAATTCACAGGAATCCAGTCATTGAGAAAACGCCAATTATTTCAACAGTTTTTGAGTATATTTATCATTGGAGATAATCAGGATCACTTGAAAAACTATTGGAAATCTTTGGGAATTGTTTATGTTTTGCATCTCTATCTTATAAATCATCATTTTTGTTGTCTGAACTCTAGGTTTTGATCTTAAGGGCCACTGAAGTGGACTCTCAGAGACAACAGAAGAGAATTCAATCATTACTCTTTCATCTCAATGAAAGCCCTATTGATTTGGTCTAAAAATATTTGGAAAATAATTTTCTGCAAAAATAGAATCCAAAACGCGATTCGTGTGAAACGGATTCAGGAAACCTCTCATTCCTATACACAAAGGGAAGTGAATGAGAAAAAAAACGTTTATTTTTTGGGGAAAAAAATCAGAATATAATTAAATATTTTCTTCGTTAGCGTTAATGAATTGTATGACAGGTTTGCTGTGGTTTCTGAGTTATACCGACAAAGTTATAGGGAAACCAATGTTTTAAACTTGATCAATTGTTATTTCTAGACTAAATGGTTGTAAATCTGGGAGTCGACACATCAGATAAATATTCAGTGAATAAACAATTTAAGAGTTTTGTGTAATTATTCACAGAATAAGTGAATTGTTTTGCAATGAATATAAAGTTGTGATTATTTGAATGAATGGCGAATATTATGGGATTTGTTTGAGTTTTTCGGATAAGTTATTCCGTTTTCGAGATTATTATCATTTGAGGCGATTATATCTTATATGTTGTGAGGAAGAGCTTATGGATGGAAGTGATTGGGAGGACTCACCTATGGATATGTTTGGCAGAAGAGCATAATCAGCATTAATCATATCAATGGCGTAAAGCATAGCTTCCAAGCGTTGGATCCCTTTTTCTTCTTTAATTGCACCGCATAATGACATCTCGTCTCCGGAGTCGTGCATAGGAAAGAGTCCTCCGAATATCAAATCTCCATCCAATTTGATGGCCGCGTGATTGTGTTTAGTGGTGTGGTGTCTCATTATGACTCTCTCATCCCTGGCATCTGTCGATAGATCACAATTTGCAAGACTTATAAAAACTTGGAACACCATTAATGAAACAAATAAAGGCTTTAATGGCAAACTCAAGATTCTCGTCATTGTCCTCTCTGTTCATTCATACAAACAGAGCGGCAATAGTCAAGTGTCCTCTCTTTCTGCTAACTGTTCGCCTAATAACACGACTGTTCGCCAGACTCAGCGCCAAAACTCTGAGCATTTCTTGTATCGATCAAAGCCTACAACTCTTATAATGCTATCCAATGTACAGCTGAGCTCCCGGAGCACAGATCACCGATGAATAGCACAGCATTGCATGCATTGGATGAGGATTTCTCTATTCAACTGACACTGAATTCCAATCAAATCTCATAAAATCTGTTGTAAGCACTTTATCGCTCAGAATAATGTTTTTACCGCAAGAATATTCAGTAATTAGATTAAAAATATATAACTTATAACAAGTTGTGTCGATTTTATGGAAAATTTCATTTGGTTTGTGCAGAACTCAGAATAATGTCGAATAGACAGGAAATGTATGGGCGATGAGGAGCTCATAGCGACTCATATCCGCAGTTTAATGCACTTTAACTCAATTCCCGTTTTGTTTGATTTCGACTTTTTTTTTATAAATTTCAAATTCATATCACATTTAAAAACTTATTCTTTATTTCACACATTAGTAAGTAATATGCGCTTAGGTTTAATTCAATTAAACTCTTAGACATTTAGAGCAATCCCTGTCCATCCATAAAATTTCATTAATTATTCACCAAGTGTATTCTGGCTGTAAATTGAGCAGAAGAGTTCTTCAGATGTATTCTAAGCACTACTTTACTGATTCAATTTTTGATGCATAGGAATAAATCTTCTTTCTCAAAATCTTGGACAATCTTGTAGGAGTAATGTGATCTAGCTCGCCTTTTTACCACTTGATGATTGTAAATCCTGAGTTTTGGGACTTGAATACGAATTATTTTCGCTATAAATCTGGTGAAGATTTGTGGAAAAGTCACTTAAAGACATGAACGACAACATATAGGAAGTATTCAATGATCTGTGTGTCGAACACGATCTGCACTTGACGTCTGGCTGTGCACTCCCTTTATGTGCGATACAAAAGAGTTACATAAATTGATATGAAATAGGAATCACGCCGTCATTCCGATCATAACTTAGTCTAAAGGCTTAATATTAACGACACAATTGTCCGCTTCATTTGTAAACTTGTGAACAAACATATGTTTTACTCACATATTGGATATTATTCTCCGATATTAAGCCATTGATTAACATTTAATTGATTTAGTTTTTGTCACTTTTTATTATTAAACCAAGAATTTGGTGCAAAATAATCGGCGGAAATAATTGTCTTCTCGAAGGTACCGATAATTCATTGTCTGTGAGTCAGTCGAGTGTTTTGTTGGCTTAAGAGATATATTTGAAGTGTTTATTCTTCAAGTTTATAATAACTTCATTGAGACCACACTTAATGTCTCTTTCGGTTGAATTGTTTGTGAGAATAGTATTTGTGAAATAACAGTAATATCGATGAAGAAAATGTTTTTCGAGTTGAATACCATTTTGGGCCAAAAGCCGAATGAATTTATGCGTTCAAACATTTTTAAAAGTGTTTGGAAATTCATATTTTTTTGACTTTTTATTCAGAAGCCATTCGTGTATTCACTCAAAACAAAAATACAACAAAATTCCTGAATAAAAAAATCCATTAGAAGTATATTTCGACGAAGTTTTCAAATGTAAAAGTATTAGAAAACTTTGCGATCAATTTTTTTCTCTTATCGAAAAATTTATAGAAAATGAATAAAAATCATACAAAAGTAAAGAAATGTTTTCTTTAAATGTTTGACAACAAAAGAGAATAATTGCTATCAATTCCTCAAAAACTGAAACTTCTGTTTCGTTGAGTTATTAGAGAAATCATAAATAGAATCTAATAATGTCTTTGATTTATGTGTTGATCCTTTGGGTCAAATCATTCATTAGCTAAGAAAGAGAGGGAATCATAGCTGCGGACACTTCTCCACAAATTTGACGCCAATATAAGTCCTGATATGACAACTTTTCTCCCACACAAACCTTCAATACTTATTAATTCTCAATATTTATCATTTGATTAATAAATAAAAAGTCAAGAAATGAAATTTTATTGTCAAAAATGATGACTTTTCCCACTATGGAGACCCCACTGGCCCTCAATCTGGAATTTTATTCTGTTCTTTAGTGAGAGGCTCACACTTCAGATGTCAATATGTGCGCTGTTTGTGATGAACTGAACCGCACTCTTATTGGAAGTGACGTTGTATTGGAAAAGAAGAGCAGAATATATGTGGAAATGAATATTCTTGGGCTACAGAATCGTGTCGTACAGAATCTGAACCGAAAAGCAGTGCTTCTGTCCTACTATTGAACGCAAAGTCCGTGCAATTTGTTGTCTGTTTGAGAGATCGCCACAAAAAATATGACTTATATTATGTTTTATTCATCTATTAATCCTTAAAAAGACTATATTTTCTTAAAAACTGATCGAATTTTGGTGTTATTTGATATCAAACTGAAACTAAATTCTGGTCGTTTTGAATGTTTTGTTTGTAGTTTTGAAAAAACTTGTTTTTATTCAAATTAATGTTTAATAATCTCATCAAAAAACTTGTGAAATAATTCAACTCACCTTAGAATCACTTCTTAGGAATCAAATGTAAGTCCAAATTGAATTCACATTTAAATGATTAAGAATTTCAAAATATTTGATGAAAATTTGAGATTTCCTCACATTATGCTGTTCTCCGTTAAACGAATAGATTAATGACTGTTTTGTTTAATAACGTGATGATTGATATTAAAATACCTAACATTTTGTGGTATTATTGCATATAATTTATTAATTTAATTCATTTTATTTGTCGTCAACTTTGCATTATAATAGTTTTTATCGATTGTTGTCATGAAAATTCAATTAACAATTCAGAAAAAATAAAAAATATACTAATTATCTAGTTAGTTTTCTTTCGTGTCGGTACAGAATATTTTTATATTAATCTTAAAGATTTGAATTTCATTTGTTTTAACTTAAAAGTTGTCTCTATTTATGGCATTCATTAGTTAATGTACTGAAAGGCAGACAAATGAGGGATCAATTTCCGGTCAGTGCTCGCAATCTCCTTACTATCCCTCGACTTAATCGGATAGAAGTCATGCAAAACTGGTGTTCATTCTTCTAAAATCAAGTCTTGGAATAAAATCTGGTCTTTTGAGTGACAAAATTCAATCTGAATCCCAGTAATGATTATATCAAATATGGCTTTAGTCTCATGCGATTGATTCCTATGTTTTCTAATAATAATTGTCTTTCATATATGTTGTTATGCTTTCATCTCATTTCTGTTCACTCTATTTGGTCTATCCTTTCCACTGACACTGTTTTAGATGAAGAAATCCCACAATTTTTTCACTACTCATTTGATACCACTATTTTCATCACAGTTTCACTCCAATACACAAAGTGTTGGCGTCTTATTTCTCTCTCTCTCTCTCTCTCTCTCTCTCTCTCTCTCTCTCTCTCTCTCTCTCTCTCCTGTAAATAATTTGTACCGAGACTAAGGTCTAAATTGTGTCATCACTTTTCAAATAGTTTTCTTTCTTTTTTGCTCTTTTATTATAAAAGAATAGCCAAAGAGTGAGGAGAATAGCGGACAAAATAAATACAAAAAGTGTTTTGGTATTATTTTTCATGTTTTGAAATGAGCAAAAACTTTTGAAATGTTGTCCTCATTGGCCAACGAGGGGTTGTTCTCTCCATTTTGTCCATTAGTTGTTGGCTTTGAAAGGCATTTGCATTTATATTAGACAACAAATGTTAAACTATTGAATGCATTCTTTGTTCGTTGGCTTTAAGTGTAAAGTCTTGTAATACACAGTGTTTTCTGGTGTTTATATTCATTTAATGGATATTCCGATTGATTTTATGGACTCCAAGAGATATTCCAAGAATTTCTATGAAAATAAGAGAATCATTTGATTATTTGAATTAAGATTTTCAATAATATTTTGTTTCTGTTTGGGGTCCGAAACACTATTAAAGCAAAGAATAGAATATCAAAGAATATGATTATCTCAGAGAAGAGATAATAAGAATATTCTGTATTTAATAAAGAGTTGTCTTCAGTGCTCTTATTCTTTACTGAGAGCCAAACCTAAGGAATAAAATTAAATGCAATCTATCCTCAGATTGTGTTACAGATCGCAATCATTAATGATTTACATATTATTAAATGCGGTCAAAGCTGTTGCACTTTTTGCTCAATTTTAGTCCAAAAATAGATGTTTTATATTCTGCTGGAGAATCACTACTGGAGTGCCGGTGCTTTCAGTGCACTTTTCCGCTCAGGCTTTCCTTTCTTCACAACAAACTCTTTCTCAATAGTCGGGCAAAATTTTGAAAAAGTGATATTTCTTAGACTTTAGTGTCAAAAACTTTTGAATTGCTTTCAGAGAAAAATGAAAAAATTGCGGATTTTTCTGTGCAGTGGATGGCGGAGTTGCGTGTTTTTACTAGATCAAACATTTTAAATATCCAATGTATAGTGAAAAGCCCTTTGAAATCCTGTGAGACTTGTGATGATAACCATATTCTCTAAACTGGAGTCTGAGAGGAATTACCTGAGAATAAAAACCTATTGAAACTGAATTCAGGTTCAGAGAAAAAGCACTGAAATTGAAGAAAAATAGATTTGAAGCAAAAAGTTTTGTTAGTTTGAAATTTGGACAAAATTTGAAAATTGGCTTCTTTTGGAGAGATTGGTTGGTCAGCCACTCCACTCACTCCACTCACTTCGATCAGAATGAGAAAAGAAAAAAATAGAATTCAAAATAAGATCTTATTGTATAATATGGTGTTAGGGCTGAACTGCGGCACAATTGATATTAGAGGCAGTCTTATAGGACCATCTGCTGCCATGAATGCCATATTGAAAGGAACGGTAGCCGAGCTCTACGGCTATAATTTTCTCCAATCGCGTTCCTCTGGCCTTCAAATCAAAAATTTGATCAATTCTTCAACAAAATCAATGGAGACCTATATTGGGGTTACTTTAGTGTTAAATTGTATTCTGTTATGAGTCGCAGCTGTACTCCACTCACACATTAGAGATAAAGCCTTGCACTCCACTCCCAGTGCTCTTCCAGTGCTCTTCCCAGTGCTCCACCAATGCATAGACTATTGCCTAAAAAGAGCTCAGTTTACTCAACTATTAAATAAAAAGATAGAAAGATAGCATGTTTTTCAAGGAGAATACCTTTTCAACCAATCATTTACTATTTTTCTCAACTTCTTCCTCAACAATAGTCAGCCTATTCTTCGTCGCACTTCTTCTTCTCCGTCTTAACATTGGTTTTTGAGTCGACGACTGAATAGAAATTTCAGTGAAATGATTGTCTGCTCCGAAAAATTACTCATTTATTGACTAAACAATTGTTTGTTTGGATCCTATTGTTTATGAATGCATTTTATCGTCGTTTCACTCAAAGAGTCGAATGTTTTCTCGTCTTTGGGTTAATGGATAACACGAACAGAATATTCATTAGATTGTGAACTAAATGAAAGCCTCTTTGAATCAAAAACGAGTGACAAATGCATTAAATGATTGATAAATCATTTGGTTGTGAATCCAATACATTATTCTGTGCGACAGAAAAGGACTATTCAATTCTCAAATTTGTGTCCTATTTGTTGTCCAAAAATTATTATTAATTTAAAATCAATAGTTTTGATGAATTAATCTATTTTCAGATTCAAATTTATTCAAATCACTCTTAGGAAGACCTACTCATAGGATCAGAGACATTATTCTGTGCATTAATGCAGAGGAAAATACATTATATGTTTGGGGAAAATAATGGTTCCCTCACTCTGTCTATCGTTTGCTTTCTTTTTAATAATGGTTTTGATTTCTTGACCGTAAAGAAGGTTTTTATTTGACTAATGAAAATATTTCCGATTCTTTCGATGCCTCCCATTGTGAACACACTTGAAATCAGATCAACAAATATTCAAAATGTATTTTCAGAGAGAATTACATTCAAAATGAATTTACGCAAAAAAATGAGTTAATAGTGAGTCAAAAATGACAGTCATTTTGCTTGTCTTATGTCTTGTGATTCAATCGATAAAATGTTTTATAAAATTGTTGTCAAATATTTATTTATTTTTCTATCAGTTAAAGAGAAATAAATTAGATATTCGAGAATAACAGTGTTTCATTTTGATCTAGTACTGTTGACTTTTTGGTTTATTGGAGTTTTCAATTTGCTAGAAGTCTTAATATTAAATGTTAGCCGAAGTAATTTAAATTGGAAACTAGTATTTCTATTTATATTAATTGGTGAGTTTAAAATTTGTGACTTTCGTCCAAACCATTTGAGAATAAGCAATGAGCATGGTTATTTTTCAGCCGATAATTCATTAGGATTGATAAAATGGTTTAGTTTTCAAACGAATTTTATTGTCGTAATAATTGCCTCATTTCGAGGAAATAATTATCAGAAGGGAATAGACTTTAATTGTCAGTCCTTTTGACGGCCGAGTGTTTGAATTTTTAATGGAAACTCATTTGTACTTAAAATTCATTGAAATTCATTCGTTGTATTAATATTCAGATCAAACGATAAACTCTTAAATTTTAATTCATTTTCATTACGTGTGGTTCGGATCGCATTTTCTAGTCGAGAGTCACTCTATTGTCGACCAAATCATTGTAATTAGATTGCGATGGAAAGCCTGAACCCGTATTTTAAATATTAAGCCATCAAATGCTTTGCTGATAATTCTGAAGGGATTTTAGAACTCATGGATTATAGAAGAAAAAGGTTTCCTCACAACGGGTCTGACTGTCTGTCTGTTTCACTTCTGATATAACATTTGAAGTGAAGTTATGGAAGCGATAAAACGTGTGTCTCTTATATAAATAGCCTCTAATTCTGCTATAATTCTTGTTATAGATTCGCCGGCACTGTCACCGGCACTGGCACTGGCAGTCAGCGGTCAGAATATTAAATCCACTTTAAATGAACAAAATCTGTGACTTCTTTGAGAAGAGAAACTTTTCTTCCAATACTTTCGTGTATTGAAAGTCTTGAAATATATTTCACAGTTTTATAGACTTTTGGGCACAAGTTTTGCATTGATATTAAGGAAAAGAGCACACCATAAGATACCATGAGATACAGTAAAACGAATAAAATCCTAATTCAATGCCTGTTCGCTATGTTTCTAATCGTGTAAAAGGAATTTTAGGCTCAAAATTCTTGTTCAGATCGTGTTTTGAAAATCAAATTTTTCTTATTCTGTGCCATCACTTCATAGAGAAGGCAATTGCTTTTGAGCTTTTTTGCACTTTTTATCCGTTGCTTTGAATCCTTTTAAGCTTTAAATTAAATGAAACATCAGTTCAAGTCTTATAAAAACCTTCAAACATTAAAACTATTTTTATGCAAATTTCTCAAAAAATCTAATTTTGAAAGTTTTTGTTTTAATAATAATTATTGTTTTAGTGGAGGAAAAGCATGTATTTTACTCTTTTCTATGTGATTGTCACCACTGGGCTATCATTTAGAAATGTAATTGAGAGTTAAGTGTATTTAATAAAACGGAATAACATTTAATGTAATAAAATTTGGGCCAAATGTTCACAAAATCAAAATCAATGAAATTAAGGCTTTCACTTATTTATGGTATTTCCCTCTTTTTCTTAGGAAAGACTCCTATCAGAAACACAACAATCTATAAATAATATTAGATTAGAGGACTTTGAATGAAATATATTTTATTAAATCAAATCAAATGGATTAGAGAAATAAGTTACCAATGAATTGAATGAATCGTTTAAGAAAATTAATTTTGACTCTAAGACTGATGTCTTTCAAGATTTTTGTTCTCTGCCAACAATTGTCGATAATTTTCTCATTATATATGATAAAAGTCTCGCCATTGCAGCAAAAGGTGCGCCACTTTTGACTACATTTCTCACTATTCTATTGACTAAATCTTTATTTCTCATTAAATATGACTTAATTGGAGAGAGAGAGAGAGAGAGAGAGAGAGAGAGAGAGAAGAGGGAGAGAAAGCAAAGAGAGCAAAGAGTGCGGACAAACAAAGAGAGTAAGAGTTCGATTGAAACCAAAGCGATTGGAATAGTGTTCGGAAATCTAATAAGTTTAGGAATTCTTTGGTTATCTCTCTTTGTTTACATCATTAGAAAAGTTTGTCTTATTTTGGTTTTGCGTGCATTGAATGCAATCCAATAGATATGAAAATATTATGATTCCGAGTGATTCCAATTTTAACATTAGTGTCAACAATCTTAACGTCTATTAGAACTACAATATTAGATGAAATGCAATAACATATTCATAAAATTCATGCCATGCTTAGCACTGGTGAGCTCTGCCACCAAAAGCTAATATCCAGAGAAATTCTGGGGTCTCTTCTGTGCAAATGTGATGACTGAGAAACACAAAGAGAGACAAATGACAAATACATATAGAAATTCATTCGAGAATTTATAAGTAAATAAGAGTATAGAATATAATAGTCCTGAGTATAGGACTGGAATAGGAATTCTGTTCCTAATATTTCAATGAGAACTCGCATATCATTCCACCAAAAATCGGTTCGATTTTCAGCACACATTCCGTTCAAACATTGGCTCTGTTTTTGGGTTTATTATTATCTGAGTTAACGTCTGGAATATATTATTTACTTTATATTTGACTAATTTTTCATTTATTATTTCAGTTATTGATTGTGTCATAAGTTATGACTCATAGCCTCCACTCAAAAGAGATAACGACAGCACTCTTTTCAATAACTTAATTAACATTTCAAATACCGGAAAGTTTACTCTTGGTTTTGACTTCAATTTATTTGAAGTCCAACCCTTTTGTTTTAATTATTTCAATAATTTAATGATTATGTTCTGTGAGAAACGATTCTATAATTATATAATTGTAAGCGAAGTCATTTCAATAGATGTATTGCAGTGAAGTTATAATGAGTGCAGTTATGAAGTGCTCAAAATTACCGGATATATCGACAAATGCTATCTCTGCCGACAGATCATCACAAAAGGCGAGTAAGTCTGTCCCTCAACAATATCTACACTCATTAATATAAAGGGTTCAGATTAGTTCATACGAGGAATGAGGACAAAACATAAAGTATAACAGATTGCGGCGTCTCTGCCGTCTCTTCCGCCAAAACAAACGACTCTAAGAAGTCCTAAGTCTGAGTCTCAATATTTTGTGCGAATATTTTACGATTAATTCTTTTTTGTTTGCATTCATGTCATTCATAAATCATTTGTGAATAAAATCTAAATTCAAAGCAATTCAATAAATAATTTTTTGGGATCTCTTGTGTCCACTTTCCGATCGATAAATTCGAGTTTATTTAGCGATGATTTCCTGATAGCGTGACCAACTGTTCAGGCATTTGGCCTGTCCTGTTCAGGCTTTTCTTATCAAAACTAATCAGGAACTGTTTGATAGATGTTTCTCTCAATTTGGAGCTATGTTTTGATGATTAAAAGCGAGAGACATATGAGATATTGAAGGCATCAAAAGCAACGAAAAGTCTCTGAACTTTGATTTATATATTTTTTCTGAGTTCACAATTCAGTGGTCTTATTGTGAGAGACATTCTATTTTGACATTAAGTCTATTGGCCTTCACATTGCAAATGTCCCTGGCTAAGTCCTGAGCAGAAAATGTTGACAGCGCTTAGTTCTAACAAATCTCAAATAAATCGCAAATAAAACCAAAAGATTGCGACGATTTTCAATTGAGGACAAAGAGGAGTCACTATTGTATAACATAATGATGTCTGTGATGTCTGTGGGCTCTGATTAAAGCATTCCGTCCTTTATTCAAATTTATGAGTCGACACAAAAATGAATCAATTCTTAAGCCATTGATTAAATGGTTGTTTCATAGATGAAAAATAATATAATCTTTTTGAAGAAAATACGCCTCAAAAGAATCGTTTGTTTTATAATAAAAGATATACAAAAAGAGATTCTCTGTTTCACTCAACTTTTAATTTAAACCTGGTATTCATCTTGCATTTCATCTGATATGCTTTGATGACTACACCGACGCATATATTTTAATATACTTTAACATAATTTTCACATAAAAATATTGGATTCTATTATTCAACATAAATGTTCCGGTTATTAATACATATAGCAGAGCCCCTAAGCTGTCTCACTGGGGGAATGATAGAGCAATCCTAAGACTAGTTTTTCCCATTAGCTTTACCTGTCTTACTCATTAATTTTTAAAATTTTAATCAAGGAAAGTTGTAATACCATCCCCTGCAGTGAGTACCAAGATAAATATGCAATCCCGTGTCAGCCAATAGAAGTGATACCCTTGCAATACTTGTAGTTTTTAAGTTTTGTATTTTGTTTAAATTAAATGAAAGCTTAGTTTTTGTATTTTTATTTGAATAGATTTTACGTAATTTTGTGAGAAATTTTCATTTTTTCAAAAGTCTGTTCAAATAAATTTTCGCTTCATTTTTGAGTTATCGCACAAAACATATATTTTATGCATTATTTTGTTTTATAATCTAATGGAATGGGTGTTACCTCTAAGACAAAGCCTATTGTGCAACACTTCTCTCTCTCTCTCTCTCTCTCTCTCTCTCTCTCTCTCTCTCTCTTTCTAATTTTAATCAAACTTTTATTCTATTCTTGCTCTACCTTAAGACTAAGCAAGATCATTCACAGGAAATATGAAATGTTTGGATGAATTTTGTTTCCTGATATCATTTTATTATTTGGTTTCAAATGATTTAACTTAAAATTGAATTTTTAAGTAACTAAATAATGGTCAATATTTTTATATTTAATTATCCTGGTTCATACATGTATCTAATGCCCGTTAAAAAATATCAGCTCAAACAAAACAATAATAACCATTTGAGCTTGATTATTTATCATTTAACTTGACTTAATTGGACAAAATGTGAAGTTTTAAATTTGTCGGTAATAAAGAATAATTAATTAAGTTTTTGTATGATTTGTCGAAATCTAAATCGATTCGATTCTGTGCCCAAAAAGTAATAATTAATATTCCCCTTAAAAGTCACTTCACTGCTGTTCAACAGATTTTTATTTGCTTTTGGGTTGGGCTTAAAATTGGCCAAAATTGATATGACAACTATTAAACAGTGCCCAAGAGATAAAAACATAAGTTTATGCTCTATTAACTGCTCTAGTTCATTCAATTAATCTGAAGTCAGAGCTTTTGAATTTTTATTAATTTTGATATCAGAAAAATCTTGAAATTGAAGAATTATTTGATAATAATTATTCTTCTTATGAATAAGTTGGTGAAGATAACGATTAATTGCGATCAGATCCTAATCCTAATCTAGGTTAGGTTAGGACAGGTTGGTTGCCTTTAGTCCAGACCAATTTGTTATCTTTGAACCAATCGTCTCGAGTCTTCATCTGCTCATAGAATTTGAAACACCCGAAAGAACAGCTGAATGATGTCAGCAAAATGGTCACCAAAACAATATGAATGAAATTGACCTGGCCCATCATTTTAAAGCCGAACACATGTAAGCCTTTGAAAGATATGTTTGAAATATTTAATCTAAAGAGAAATAAATTAATAAACAGTTTACCCATGAATAAGAAATATGCGGTGATATTGAGGAAATTGAAGGTAAAGAAGACTTCAGATAATGCGGCGAATAATAGATATTTTTGTGACTTAAATCCGACGGCGAATAGAGTGAGAAAACTTAAAAATAATGAACAGAATAACACCGAATGAAAATAAATGGCATAAGCTTTCAATGTTATGTAAGATATCAGATAATATGGGAACAGAAAATAATGCATATAAATGAGAAGACATGTCTTGACGAGAGTCACAAATAACAACAACCATCTGAGAGCAACATTGACCCTGGGCACTTCTTCCAACTTCTTTAGGATATTTTGGTCGTAATCGGACTGTAATAAATCGTTAGACATATTTCTTGACACTCAAAGACTTAATTAAGTGATGTTTTCTACAGTAAACCCAATTACGAATTCAATTTCAATATTGAAGAGTTTTAAAAGTTTTAAATTTGAAATTCTGTGCAACGGAGCGGAATGTCTGTGAATTTATTTGAATGTTTTGTTCTTCAGAACTAATTTTGTTTGCGTTCAACGAAAGCGAAAATCTCTTTAATTCATTATTAATCACGAGATTTGAGTTTATTTTTAGTATTCATTTTCATTATCGACTCGATTGTGAGGAGCGCTCTATTCGGCTCTCAATGACATTTGGATTCGCCTTTTATGTCAACTCCTGTGTAATAAAAGTCGATTTTTTCGGTTTTTATGGTTAAAGACATTTCGACCTATTTTTCCGGTTTTGTGTTATTTCGTGCGATTGTTAACTGAGAGGCAGTTGTCTTAAGCCTTTTCCAAATATCTTTAAAATTGAAGACAAGAGGAGCTGAAACTTGAATTCCTATCTAAACATTGGACTTAAATGTCAATCCTTTTGTCTATTTTTCTAATGTAGAGAACATTTGAATTCAAGGCCCGCTTCTAAATGCAAGCCTGTGTTGTGGCTGTGCTATGCCTGTGCTCACTCACAGCATAGACTAATGCAAAATAAATTGACAAAAGACTGTAACAAAAGGATATGATGTCGAGAGTTGTCTATCAAAGGGTATAACCGATCGCTAGTCATAAGACTTTATTGTTTTTCATGTGTGTGTCGTTAATGTCCATAATTTTTTGGTCTTTCCTCGTCTGCTGTTGTGAGCAAAACGCTGTTCATCTCTGGCCTGAAGATTGTGGCCCAAAATCTGTGCTGATATTTGGAGACAAATGATGGATAAAACACTTCAATATTTCAAATAAAGTGATTCCAAAGAAACATTTGTTTTATTTCTTGCGGTCACACAAACAGACAATCATTTATTTAATCAAATGTATCACAACTTTGGCGACAAAACAAATGGCTTTTTATAAATATCCATATTTTACATTCAACTCATTATTTAATGGACTGTCAGACTATCGCTGCTCTTTAATTAATCCTCTAAATGACCAAACACAGTTTACTCTTTATCGCACTACTATATCATTTATACAGCACTTCATTAGGGATGACCACTAAGTGCTGAAATATGGCCATTAGTTGATAATTGTGGGCTTTATTGTGAAAACTTTAATAGGGGATCGTCTGTCCCTAATAGCCATTCATCTTACAGTTAGGCTTGTTTGTTAAATACAAACATGGTTATTTATATTTATTAAATTCTATTTAATCAAACATTAAAGTTATTTAAAAGTATAAATACCTTATTTGTGTTATTATTGTTATTATGGTATAAATGATAGCCTTTATGTCGTCCAGTATTTCAATACAGGAATCGTTTGACATAAGACTCGATCCTTAAAATACGATTGAATTCAAATAAAAGTATTTTTGAGCCAAAAGTGAAAGTTCTGTGAAATTTATTCTAATCCTCGTATAGTTCATGGGATCAAATATTTTTTCAATGAATGATGAGATCAAATGATCATTTTTATATCGATTTGAGATCAAAGAAATTGTATTTTCAATGCATTTATTTTTAAGTCTGACTCAAATCTATTGGACTTAACTGGAGCTCAGCCTTTGGACGGTTCAAACTTTTATCTTCGTCACAGAATTTTAAGTATTCCTCTGAGAGCGCAATACTGGGGTCGAAGAGACCACTTTTCCCTCAATATAACTCAAATTTTTTTCAACCGATTCGAGGAAATCAATGGAAAGCCATTTATTGTGTGTTTTAAGTCTTTCTAAATGAAAATAAAAATTTTGAATTATTGAAACCTAATATTCTAGGCCCCAGTATCCAGGGCTAAACCTTCAGAAAGACTAATATGAGCAAGCTCATACCAATCAGCCCTTTGCGACTCTTAAAACAAAAACCAACGAAATTTTAAGTTCAATAAAAGTATATAAAAAGATTGTAATGTTGTCATAAATTTGCATGCTTAAAATAATGAATTCTGGGTAAAACATCGATCATAAGCAGAGAAAAGTTTTTCTCGTTTGGCAAGAGCAAACAATTTTCAATTGTTTTAGATGATTGATTTTACCTTGGATCAAATGTGGATTTATTTTTTGATGCCAATTGTTCTGTATTTTCACTTCATTTTGAGTCATCCTTTTCTCCGGAGCTCTTAATAAAAGGCTACAAAATTTTTTGGATGAGTTTAAAATTGATTTTTCTTCTCGAGGCAAACAAAACAAATTGAATGAAACGAATCCCAAAAATCACATTCAATTGTAAGCAAATGTGAATTTCTTTCTCTTCAAATCCATTACTTAAATTCTGTTCAAAAGTTTGTTTTTTATTTCTTCAGTTACTTCTGTTTTCAATCAAATTCCTTTCCAATAGAATTGTATCCAAAGAGTAATAATAGAAAAATTGCAAAATATATATAAATTTTGCGGAAAACCCCTAATAAAGAAGAATTGGTTTTCCGGTTAAGCATTAATCCATATAAAGGATAGACAACAGAGTAATACCATCCGAATCGAAATTCAAAATGATTGCTCGCTTACATTGATTTTCATCAATTCTGGTTTTCTTGGCTCACAATATTGATATTGATCCTGGTAGAAATATTGAAATGGGTTTATTGCACTCAATAAATAAATCGTTTGAGTCTTTCTTCTTTTCAAAATGATTTTCTTTTATTCAACTGCTCGAAGATTAATCATTTGGCATAAATAATAGCAAGATAATTTACCAAAAGTTAGGTTTGAGGCAAAAGAATTGGTGTAATTTATATGAAGCCTTCGCCCACTCAGAAGCCTCTCAAATGTCGATTTGTATTCAAAAATAGCTTAATATGTATTCAATGGATTACTTGGAATCTTATTCAGATTCCGAGCGAAGGATAGAGTCCTCAGAATATAAAATGAAATCAAATGATATAAATTCGGAAAATATTTGTCATTTTATTGATCGTTAATATCTGTTATATGACTGCCATTAACTCGAATGACATTTAGATTTTTGGGCAAATATTATGTGGAAATCAGAGTCGAAACAATCGACGGCTAATCGTATTATTATTGTTGACTTTGTCTCTCAATTAACGACTTTTGAGGATTTAATTCACTATTTATTCACTAAATAAGTCTATAATAGAAATGCTTTTATTTTGTTTATCGATTTTCGCTTTGAATAACACATTAAAATTCATTGAAAATTTTATTCCTTCGAAATTTTATTTAGTTTTCCCCAATATTTGGTGAGGTATACGTCTATTGCTGGGAAGTGTTGAGCAAAAAAACCGTATTTTTATAGTTGAATACAAACAGAGAATCTAAAAGACAGGAAAAAACATAAGGAAAGAGAGAAAAATACGAATGCAATCGATTTTATTTGATGATGAACTGGATGTGAGCACTCCATTCATGTCTTGTTGTCGTCTCCGATTCTCTCAGATCGTTGACAGGCCTTTGGATCTCTGCTCTTAAATACAGCCATCAGACTGTGCTCTCACTGCGACCGAGGCTAAGAAAACAGCGCTCGAGATATCCCATAAACTAATCGTTGCGATGAATGCATCGAATGTTTGGGTCCCGAAATACCAAACCTATAGATCATAGCAATGGAAGAGACGTAGAGGGATGGAGAGAGAGAGAGAGAGAGAGAGAGAGAGAGAGAGAGAGAGAGACTGCAAATACTGATGAAAGGAATGGAGAAATCCGATAACTTTCCATTTCGTTTGAGAGGAAGTCATACTATTTGTTGTTCTAATGATTATGAAAACCCTGAGAGCGCTTGTATTTAATGATTTTCTTCTTTTTATATTTAATATAAAATTTTGGCCTCAAATTAGTTTAGTTTATTTGTTATGAATTTGATTAAAAGAATAGTTAAACAGACAGTCCTAGTGTTCAGTCAATTATTAAATTGAATTATTTAAAAATTGTACTTGCTTCTTGGCAGAGGCAAAACGTTCAATATTCTGCTCGTTTGCATTCCTTCCCCTGAACTTCATATTCAATTAGTAGAGAAAACTAGAAATATATAATCAAAATATGGAATAATTCAAACATTACTCTTAATTATTGTGATATTGCCGGAGGATTATTAATTTTGTCTCTTGTGCTCAACCATTTACTCAACCTTTACTCTGGTGCTGGTGATAGTGGAGGTGCCAGCGCTGCAAATGTGCCAAAAAAAAAATCTATAATTTCATATGAAAAACAGACTATTCATTCATTTGAGTTATTCATACAATTTTTCATTACAACTAAACTCTTAGCAAACGGCAAATGAATTTTCATCTCTTCTTAATTTATTCCTGGAAATGGAATTCGCTTATTCTGTCCTCTAATTGCTTAGAAAAAAAAGTTTATCTAGAGCAATGGCCATCATATAACTGATTTAGATGAGGGGACTAATATCAAATATTTAGTCTAGATATTGCTCATAAATTTCCTGAATTGTCATGTTCATTTTGTTATTGACAAATCCGAGTCTCAACCAATAAGTCTTAATGTTATATAATTTAGAAATAAGTCAAAAACAACACATTTGATATACATTATGGATTTGTTCCCCTCTCCCCTCCCCCAGAGATCACACCGGCCGACTCCGAACTTACAGGAGTCGACTCTGGAATTCCGCTCTTTTCGATGTCATCTAATTACAGATTAAAAGCTAAAAATAATATTTAAATCTGTGTTAAAAAGTCAAATGTATTTTCATTTAATTTCGATTTAATTTATAAGTCATTCAATGATTTTCTTATTACTGATTCAAACTAGGAACAAACAAAAGTATTTCCTCTCATCTGATAAAAATGAGAAATAATTGATGAGAAAATTGGAAAACGAGGACAGACTGTACCGAAGATTGGTTTACTTTTTTTGTCTCCAAATAAGTCTAAGATTTAGATTCTGAGACCAAAACTCTTATTCTTTTAGGGCTTTGAAAAAGTCTCTGTTTTGATGAGAACTTCAATTAAAGAGAGTATTGAACCGAATGTAAGAGTTTTTTTTGTCCGGTCTTTTATGCAACGGCGCTCTCATCAGACCTTATTTGAAGAAATGATTTCATCAAAACAAGGGATTACCACCAAATGGTTTTGTCGTTTATTGACAAATAATATGTATTAAATCCGTATAAAAATAGGAAGTTTTAGCGCCAGAAAATGAAATGAGTGTCTATCTCATTGTCGTTGTGTATGTAGGGTATTTGCCAAGCTCATTTATGACAAACCTATGCCTCTGACAAGGAAAGCACTAATCTTTTCTTCTTTGATTGACTTGGAATTTCAAACATGCTAAACATTCGCCATAATGAGATATCATTATCCCAACTGTCCAGAATATACCTTGGTCGTCCCCTTATCTTAATATGATGTCAGCCTTTCATAAACTTATTCATTGTTTGGTCAGAACTTTGTTGAGTTCGGACTGACTTTGATTATAGTCAGTAATACTCAGTGACGA